>VYZV01027834.1:259350-274849 GCA_013401275.1 Pandion haliaetus | reverse complement strand
CGCTCGCCCTTACCTGGGTGCGAAGGACGTGCTCGTTTCAGCTGGAGAAGGGTCAGGAGCGACCGCAAATCGAAGGCTAACGTTTGTCTCCTGCTTGTCCGCTCAGTAGCTCTGCCTGGGAAGGCTCCTTACTTTTGGATCCCTAAATGTTGAGGGATCTGGTGTGCTAGAAGGAACAGAAAAACCCTCTGAAATTTTAGGTCTCGGTTAAGTTGCTCTGGACAACAAGGAGAGGCCGCTGCTGGGAAGTAGGTAGCGGGTTTTCCCTTGCAAACCCTTTGCTTGATGGCTCCTTTTCCCCAGTTACTTCCTCAAAACCAAGTCCTGTCAGCGGAGGTCTTTCCTTCTAATAAGGAAACCATTTATCAACACCCTGAAGCCTCTCAAGTTCACGTAAAGAAAGATCAGTCAAGGGAGAGTCCTAGAGAAGTCTCAGGAGGTGTCAGATACTAAAAGTGAGCAGATCAGGTCTGGCTGAATAATAACAATATCCTAAGTGATCTAAATTCTCTACTGCAAACCACTCCTCTGCCTAGCCTGAAATTCTGGGTTTGCTAATTTTTCAAGTAACGTGCAGTGGGGAGTATTATTCGTGCTAATTTCAGAAAATCTTCCTCGTGTTACTGTCTCCAAATTTAATTTTAATGTCAAATACCAGAATTTGCATGTGAAATCTTTTATGTTCCTAAAGATTATGAGAAAGTGAAACAGAATTCTAGCATCTCAGAGCAGTATTTTGCGATAACAAAAGTAACAGGCCTTTGCTTTGTCGAACACCACGTTGAGGAAACACCCCAAGCGCTGGGGAATTTCAAAGCAGAAGTCAGACGTCCCCTCCGGATCTTACTGTGAAGGTGTCTGTGTGTTTCTGTAGCTCTGCGCTGCGTTTACCATCTGTCCAACATCTTTCCATGCCTTCTGGTCATCTGGAACTGCAGCCTCCAGGCGCAGCCCTGTAAGTTGTTCTGAGGATGATTCTCACGATCTGTTGGGGACTTGCACTTGACACTGTACTTGCTGTGCTACAAAAACATCAATCCTGTGAACAGACCGTTAGTATGGCAGCACACAAAGGTAATTTGCAGGCACAAAAGAAGGCTTATAAGCAGGTACTACATCAGTCATGGTATGAAGTCCTCCTCTTACACCAAAGTACTGCGGTAACGTGCCCTGCTACAGCATGTCTATCTGTGCTGAATGTGGCACCACTGGGTCAGCAGGGGCGAGGATAGAAAAGAGGTCCTGAATGGCAAGCGACACAGCTAGAAGCCCTGACCTGGGTACAGTCCTGTCTTGTTTGCTGGTATTGTGATATATTTCAGTATTTGTGGAAGCTTTCAGTCAACACACAGCTTTTAAAGGCAAGGTGTGGAGGGTTTTTCTCTGAGTAGGATAGCTGTCTGCCAGCTCTTGCCAGGGGCACAGTGCAGGGCTGGGGGGCATTACCTGAGGCACAGTGCCAAGCTCCTGCCTTGCAGTTTGAGGGAAAGCTCAGCAAGCACCGGGGGTTTGGTTTGTCAGCACACTTTCAGGTTAAAATGTGAAGTATTGCAATAATTAACAATATTTTGTCCTTTATACTGTGCTTTTTATTATATAGCTAAGATGGAGGTGAACAGTAAACTCAAATCTTCCCCTTTGCTCATTTCTTATCTTTACTACAGCATACATATTTCTGCTATAGTTTTTCTTGTTGCTATAGATCCTGCATTCATCCTGCTATTCCTATGCCATTAAGGGACTGTGAAGTTGGCTTAAGAAGTCACCTGAGAATTTCTGTAGCGTGGCCCGAGTTCACAGATATCCGGACCACACTTATTCTCCAGTAAGACTGGCCACTGTCGCAGTAGGCCGTTGCTGTTGTAGGGTCCTCTGAGCATTACTGAAGCCAGGCCAAGCCCAGCAGCTCTCCAGTGCCCACAAGGTCTGAGATCTCACGCTGATACTCTTCCTCTTACCTGGTCGCACTGAGGTGTGAGGGCTAGTGAGAAAGACACTGTGTCCTCAGGACCAAGTGGGATCTGTAAACCATGCAGAAGCTTTGCCCCATTATCCCAATCAGCTTTTGGTTTTAAGCTGCTTAACAAGCAAACAAAACCTGTTTCTTCCGGCTAAGAGCTGAAGTGCTTAACCAAAGGACTGTCTTGCGTGGAGAGTGAAGATGTTTATCCTCTCAGTGTTTCCATGTTCCAAAAAGATATATGAAGTGCTGTAGACCATCTTTTTACTGGGACAAATCAATTTCCCAAATTATTCCCTGGCTTTTGGGAGAGGCTTGGGCTTTTATTTTTGCTGCACATCCTTCAGTCTCTTGTCCTGCTCGCTAGCAGGAGGTGGAAGTAATTTTGGAGAAGGCATCTTAGCAGTTTTCATGTTTTTTCTTCATTTCCTACGGAAAAGACTGAGAGGGCTTGGAGGTTTTGAGTCCTTAACCTGTTGGTCTTCAGAATATTTCTCTCAGCATATGTGCTCTGGAGGCCCTGTTTCTCAGCCATCCAAGGAAGCAGAGGGTGAAGATGGTGGAACGTGGATTTTTGGCAGAGTTTCCTGCACGGACCAATATATCAAAATACCACCCAGTATAGTTTGTCAGGACTTGGTGTGTCACCTAGTAACAGACTTTGCAATTAGATCTCTCTGTCGCTCCTTCATGTTAAAAAATCCCACCAACCTTGGGAGGACTCTGCTGCTGTTGTCTCGCTCAGAAGAGCCACTCTGGCTGATTGGCACAGAGTGTTCTGTATTCACCCCAGTAACACTAGTGTTCCAAAGCCGTGGAAATTTGGGACACAAGTCCTCCCCAAATGGCCACATTCGGCATCTTTTCCTCCAGCGTTTGTCAGGCAGCTCCACATGCTTTCCTCTGAATGCCTCTGGCATGTTGCTATGCGATGGGATATCCCCTTCCCAGTGGCTTTCTGGTACCTGTTTCTGGTGACCCACCCTTCAGCGGGAGCTCTTGCAAGCTGTGAAATGTAAGACATTTTGCTTCGGAAACTCTTGTCACTTTGGGTTGATGGTGGCTTAACATCTGGAGCAGCAACCTAGATATTTATATATGTGTCTACATACAGTGAGTCGTCTCAGTAGTGGTAAATCATCCCAGTTAATGAATTTTCAATGTGGCTTTAGGTAGCTGTTGTTTTCATAAACAAATGGTTTTGCTGTGCATGTTTCTCCGTAAGGGATGGTTCGAGCAAAGCGCTGCTGACAGTTGTGAGCACGTAGTGATGCCATTTCAGGCGTTTACGTGGCCCTTTGTCATGCGCTTTGTGGTAATGCAGCATAGTGGTTGTTAATGAGAAAGTTGGGTGCGCCGTCTCCTGTCATCCCGCACGAGAGCTGCTGGTGCTTGCACGTGTCTTTAATTCTGTGTACGAGCACCCTGCTGAATCAGTGGGCAGCTTCAGTGAGGCTCTTTTGAGTGATTTTTTTTTTTATACGGCAGCGAGCAAGCAGCCTGGCTCAGCACAGCTTCAAAGAATGACATTTTTAATATTTTGATTGACTCAATACAAAAAGGGATGAGACTCCAGCAGCTTGGAAAGATGCAGTTACTGTGGTAGGTGTTACCCAGTGATTAATGTCTCTTACTTTAAATCCAAACCTCTTAGCTCCTTTCATACATTTTTGCTAGCAACAGCAGATCCTGTGCCAGTCTCCTCAGTCTGAATTTCTTTAGGTGCAGACACTATTGCCAATTTTGGCTTCTTGGCAATTTTGGGCTTAGGACTTCAGCTCTGACTACGCATGCAGATCCCCGAGTATTCTGCCTGGAAGTTGTTGATCTGTTGAGCTGATTTATAGAATGTGTTATTCTGCTTTCCTGCGGCATTTTTACTGTATGGAAAACATTTTGTGCTTATTATCGCTTGCCACATGCATTTAATCTATTTTTGGTAATTCTTCAGGGCCCATCACCATGGTATCCTAGCACCAGTGAACATAATGCCGATACCCATTCAATATGAACCGCTGATGCACAACTCCTAATATTAACATAGCTTCGTTATATTACTTATTTTTCATTTTTCCAATACAAAGCATTTGTGCTTTAAAAAAAAAAGGGGCTTAAAGCTAAGACCATGCATTCTGTAGATGGAACCATTTCTATGTGGCCAAATGGAATTAATGAACCCAGTGGACTAGGCCTGCCCGTTACTGCTGTCTATGTGTTATCGTGTTGGTGATACACTTGAGATGACTTTTTTTTTTTTAAGTTAAAATCTGTGACACTCTAGTGACACAAAGTGGCCAAAGCACCATTGGGTGGCTCTTGTCTTGTGGCACTATCTAAATAATTTTTTCCTACATGCTGGATGCCCTAGTCTGTAGAACATGTAACAGGCTGCCAATGTGATGAGAGGCATTGCAGTAACATATAGGAGGACGTGGTCACTAAATCTGATGCACAGCAGTGGATCCAGATGTGTTGACTGCTGTCAATTGCCAGTGTCACTCACTGTCCTACTTCAGCCCAGTCAACAGCAGAATAGTAAATCAGTAATTTCTAACTTTCTCCAAGCTTATACTGTAGGAAAATTAAGTGTTGAGGGTACATAAGTGATGAGTGTGTAGAAGATAACACTGTAAGAGGTTGTGATTCAGCTCAGTTTCTTTCAACATAACATAGAATTTTACTATGGTAAGCAGCTCCATGCAAGACAGTAATATACACACTTAACATGTTCAGTGTTTTTCTTTTTACCTACATTTACCTCTTGCTAAATCATTATGCAAATGATTCTAAACTAAATGGTTCACAAATACAATACAAACAAAAGCAAGGCTGTATTTATTCTTTTGGCAAGTACGACCTCAGGGTGTATTTAAAAGACATCAAAGTGGACCGTGTGGGAAAAATGTAAACACCTTTGGATCAAAACCAAACCAGTAACCTTCCCCTGCTGCAAAAGTCTGTGGTGGGAATGCCTGAGACTCTCTTGCATGTGCTGGGCAGGTATACAGAGGAAGGGCAGTTCTGAGAGCCACGTGGTATCTCCTGGGGCTAGTGCTGGTGTTGAGTCTTACCCACGTTCTGCTCCTAGTGTGTGTATCCTACCAGAAGTGAAAGTGAGTGGCTTGATATTTTAAGGCCAAGATCCACAAAGGTCCCAAATGACTTGCGTGCCAGTGAAAAATAATTCTAAAACTGAGTCTCTTGTTCCTTCTCTAACAGCAGCAGATCACCCCTTTCACTTTATGTGGGTTCATGGGTACCTTTGTACTGTGTCCTTGTGTCAGTGTAAGGCAAGTGGCATTTTATTTACATGTCTAGCTGTGGTGTGGCAGCTTTTAAAAGTAACACATGCGTATTTTCATTATGCCTAGAAAATACTCGTAGAAGGATGGTTAATCTCTTGGCAGAGGATACTTTTTAAAGTTTTTCTCTAACCATAGGTGTCAGGTCTCTGTTAATTGTCCACGTTTACAGGGAGGGGTTAGGCATCTCTGGGGTGAACACAGCCTGTCTGTCTCAGGGCTGGACAAGTCATGCTCTGCGTTCCCAGCTACTGTGTGTCACTCCACGATTACCAGGTTCTTGCAGGAGATAAGCTGTTGTGATTGAAAATCAGAGCAAAACCAGAAACGCCAGCATACAGTATCTAGGATGGATTTAGATGGCGACTCCCTGTAAAAAAGCAGTACGCTGACAATGCAGGCGAGTGCCACCTTTGCCAGTAAAGGCACTATTTCCTTTCTTTAGTTTTAATTTATGGCCTTGTTCTATATAATGTTCTCCTAATAATATGTGGTGGAGCTGTTGCTTGCAGTGTTCCAGTTGACTCCCTAGTTTCTGTGAGTAGTACGGTCCAGAGCGGCATGGCTCACCAGAGGTCAGGAAGGATCATTTCTGTGTAGTTGTGGAGTTAGGCGGACCTCAAAAAGCTCTTGGCCGAAGGCAGGATCACTACTACCTCTCATTTCTGAAAGGTGTTTGCCCAAAGTGTTCCTAGATGCTGGAAACTTTACAGCTTCCCGATGCAAGCTATAGCTGTTCTTCTCTCCCTTCACCATTAAGAGGGTTTATCTCAAGTCTGAACTGCGTCTTCCCAGCTGTGCAGTAAGCTCATCACTTCCTACTCTCTTCTGTACATCATGGACATTAGAAGGTCGATTCTTCCTTTCCTCCAAGTCACAGACTTTACATATCCAAAAACCGCTTTCATGATTTCCCCAGTCTTCATTTCTTTAGATTAAATAATCCCATCTTCTTCCCTCTCTTCCCAGTTGGCACTGTTTTCTGGCCTTTTAATCATTCTTCCTCTTCCCTGGATTCTTTCCAGTCGTTCCCATATTTCATCAGGTGCAGAGCCCGGCCCTGGAAACGGGTGTGGAGAAGATGGGACCTGGGAGCAGGGCTGTGTGCACTGGACAGGTGACTTCATGAGCAGTGTGGGCTTCTAGCTCCAGTCTATTCATGGCAGTGCTGTGTTTGACTTTCTTCAATACCGTGGTGCAGCTGACTCCTGGATTCCCTTGTGACCCATCCACCTCCAGGTCCTTCTCTGCAGAGCTGCTGCCTGGACAAGTTATTTTCCTCCCATAGTTGTGAAGCTAATTCTTCCTGCCTGGCAGAAGCATCTTCCAATTTTCCCTATTGAATTTTTTTTTTCCCAGAGCATTTCTGCAAGCAGTCAAAAAAGTTTCTGAGTCCAAACCTATCCTCTAAGATACTGACAGTCTCATCTGTCTTGCCTCCTGGCTCGTGGTGCCTTGAAAGGCCATGGTCTCTTTTCTTCTACCTGTTTCTATTTTTCTGTCCTTAATGCAAAGCCTGAACAGCAAACTACAGCCCAAACTTTGTTTGCTTATGACAGTGTCAAGCCAAGTAATATTGATCTGGTTGCCATTTATTTTGGCAAGTAATGGCTGGAAATGATCAGGACTCAGCAGTCTCCCACTTAACGCATCCAAAAGCTCAAGCCTCTTGAGCAGCAGGACCTGAACAGTCCAGCACTGGCATGTAAAATCTCAATATCAATAGTAAAACACCAGAATAATCTACCGAGTGACAAATCAGTTGTCCTTTTCACTAATATTGAAACTAGGTATATGTTTTGATTCAAACAGGCAGTCTAGTTTGAATCTGAAACCAGCTTTCACTTCGCAGACATGTGACACACTGGCATTTATTATTTTCAATCTATTGCATCAAAATAATACAATTTCTTTTAAAAATTAATTACAGGCTAGCTTTTTTCTCTCTTCCCTGCTCCTGCCGGGCTCAGGGAAAGCCTGCCACCTAATGCATGTAAGGAATTCACACTGAACACACAAGCTGGGCTGGAAGGACGTAGTCCAGCCCTCCACCTCTGTGACGCACCATACACTGCTTACCCACTACTGTGGTCTTCACACCATTTCCACTGGAGTTTGGTGGTGAATAATTCATTTGGAGCAGCTGTACCTCCAATAAGCACCGGGGGCAACTCAGACTCCCAAGCACTCACAATAGTATTTTCCCCTGGCTAAACAAGTGCTTTTGTTGGCTTTTGTGGTTTTGCGTTTTGTTATTTTAGTACCAGAATGAACTGTTTTGCCAGGGCACTTACTACTTGTCATTCCAGTGACATTTTGGTAAGATGTATGCTTTTTTAAGAGGAGATTTGTATTTCTGGATAATATTGAGCAGGGGTTCAGGTCCTTGCAAAGACTTACGAGGACAGTTCAGAAAACCTAAGGGCAAAGGGTAACTCCAGCAGGTGTGACCTGTGTGTTACGCAGCTCTCCGGCTTGTTGCTGTTTCACCAACCCTGCCCATCTGCTGGTAACCTCACAAACAATGTCCTCAAAGGGGAACAACAATTTACAATGAGCTTCCATCAGGTGGTGGAGGGCAGTGAGCTGTGATCTTGGCCTCTCCTTCTGCCACTTGCAAGCTGGCATCTTTTCCTGAGCAATGCCTGTATTTTATCCTCATGTTCATGTTCAAACTCTCTACATTCTTTTGTTTTCTGTCTTCTCCATTGAGAGTCCAGAAGTAAAATAACCTCCTAATAATTTCTTCTGTAACTATATGACTGGAAATGTAAGTGTAAAGGGAAATGTAAAGTCTCTTCCTGTTGCTTATTAGTCAATGTAATACATTTTCTAGTCTCAGAGAGATTACAGTAATATTTTATGCCACTTTTTTTCTAATCTGCTTTCTCAATTATCAAATCCCTTGGAGGAAAACTTTTCAATTCAGTCATCAGAATAGCCAGAGTTGCTTTAAGTGCTGTTTCCATTTTCATTACTCAAGTCCGTATCAGGAAGGGCAAAGGGCAAAGAGTAACACTTGTATGAGTGTCTATTCTCAGCCCATCAAGGAACACAGCAAAATGCCGGCTGCCCGATTGCTGGCTCAGCCAAAGTCCAGGGCCCTTGTACTGTTCAACTCCGTGTATTTTTATCAGCTTGTGTTTCAGGCTTTCTCTGTGTGAGAGAGTTTAGATCTAAATGTTGCTTAAAAAGTCTGTAAGTGAAAGAAGGATGGAAAGAGCCTAAAATAAGGCCAAAGAGACTAGAGCATGGCTTCACTGTTATGGTCCAATCATTCTTTCCATTAGTCTCAAGGATTATAAATTAATGACTCCACTATTTATTCTTTTTCTCTCATTGAAGCATTTGGTTAAGCCCATAAACTGCATGAGTCTGTAAATATGAAAAGACTTGGCATTTGATGCCTTCTGTCATGCCAGCAGGGTTGCTGGTTTCTGTTTTCCTCTTAATGTTTCTGTTCCTAAAACACCTTGCTATACACTTCCTGTGCCAGGATTATTTTGAGGCGATAGCAATCCTTTCCATATCAGCCCAGGATCCACTCATGCTGAGGGAATTCATGACAATACTTTCCTTGCTTTGCACAGCTAAAGTAGTAGAGGAGGGACAAAGAGATCAGGGGTGGATGCCAGGCCTGGCTCCCAGTGGGTTTTCCTCCAGAGGTGCCCAACTCATGCGATGTGTAGCGGCATGCAGGCTTCTTCAAAGTAGTATGGTTGTGAGAAGCTATTGCTGCTCCGCTTGCGGCAGTGGCAAGGCGTGAACTTCCCGGCCCAGGGGGCAGGAGCAAGTCTGGGCAGTGACCGGCTAGGCTGCGCCGAGAGCAAGCGAGGGGTCCCGGGTTGGTAACGCAGGAGTAGGTTCTGTGGGAGCAGAGCTGAGGTGGGGATAAGGAAGGAGGCAGAGGTCCCAGTGTGTGGGTATGACTTGAGGTTGGAGTTCTGGTTTGGGCGGGCACTGTACTAAGAGTGGACACGGGCTTAGGGGCCACTTTTGGGAGGATGAAAGTGGTGGAAGAAGAGCATGGAGATGGGTGGGAGTCCTCGGCAATGGTACTCACAGCTGCGGGCAGTAGCAGAACACGGTACAATTTTGAACCCTTGTTTTACTCTGTTCTGACACTCTCTGGGATATATATAATGTGGAAACAGAAAACCTTTACATTCAACCCACTGCAGAGAAGACAGATGTTTCCTCCTGGTAAGGGAAGCTTTCAGATGACAGATATTGCAAAGCACACCTTTTAAAAGAATTCAATTGGGTACCAATTAGCCATGATGAAATAAGTTTAGCGTGAATGTTTTCATAGGGAAGTGAGCATTAGCTGCTGCAATGTGGAGTGTGAATGGAAGTATCCTGCATTACAGGGCTTCGCCATGAGAGGGTCAGAGGCGTAATCGTTTGCAGCTGTTCCAGGCTTGTTTCTACTGTCAGTGTAAATACTGGGGATGAGTGCACAGGCCGGCTAGACTTTGGGCTGACCTAGACGGCTTCTGGAAACTCAGGATATGCCATTCCTAAAAGGCTCTTAATTTTTCCCATCCCACACTGATTGAAAACATGCCTCGTTCAGTCAAAATGTGAAGGAGAGAGCAAAGGGTCCAGTTCAGCGCCCGTTGAGAGCAGTGACCAATCTCAGCCAGGGCAGGAGCTGGCTGACAGTGGGTGACAACAGCCTGCCGCATCAGATCAGTCCAATTCTGGCATTTGGAAATCCAGGGTAGTGTCCCTTGTCTCCCCCAATTTTCTTTAAAGCTCTGGAGTCAGATTCTGTTCTGGTGCTGATGTAGGGGCCTGCCAGTTTGGCAACAATTTCCTTTACACCATCTGAAAAGCTGGTTCATTGCACAGGTCTGCAACAAAAAAACCAGCAAGAGGGCTCTCAGGTGAAGTGCTCTACTCCGTGGTGAGCACACATAGGCTATAGGAGCAATATCCTTTGATTCATTCAAAGAATATTGTAGATTATTTCCTGTTTAAAGAAAAAAAATTAAGAAAGAAATAAAGAATGAAAAGGGTTTTATTGTAAGGAAAATAGTTTGAAATGAGCCTGACCATGGCAGCATCTATCAGGCTGGCATTTACTACTCAAGAGTAGTCACATTTTATCCACGAATGGGTAACAGAGGAAAAGCCACAATCAGTGTAGTTGATTATTTCTGGGGCTGATTGCTGAACTTGTTAATTTCTTGTTATTTTTATAAATTGGTAAATTCTAGACATGTATGTGTAAACAAGACAGATTTGTGTTTGATGGGCTGTCTGAAAAGTGATTCATCCAGAGGGAAAACAAATGGGTCAGCCCTTGAGACAGGTTACCAAGAGCAGTGAGATCACCATGGTCATCTCCATTAATTGCAGTGGAGCAATTGGAGCCTTTGCATGCTGAGGTTTTAAAGCCTGCAATCTTGGAAATGTCTCCAGGAACCTCCTAGAAGCTGTTTCTCACCTTATTTCTGTTGGGACACAATGTCCTGGATCTGGCAATGCACACCCATGCTTTCAGTGCAGCCTGGGGATGTTAGCATGTTAGGAAGCCCTGGGGGCATGAGCCAGACCTGCTGCCTGTGTGTACTGACTGCTACTGTGTACAGTCAACCTGATGCTTTGAGTTGTGGCAGCTTTGCTAGCCCTGCCCCTTAGTCTAAGGACTGACCTTGACCTCTAGATATCATATTGTGCCTCTGCAAGAGTTAAAATCCATGAGAAAAGGCTTTACAGAGCTATTGAATAACATGTATTATCCACATTAATACATTATGGCCATAGGACCCAACCTCGGTGAAAAGCGACCTGGTGCATGATAGCTTTTAAACCTGATTTCTGTTCTCTCCGCTGCACTGTACAACAGGCGTGAGCGATTATCTACAAACACACCTGCCAGTTAACACCTCTGATATTATTGTCCCGCTGTGCTAATGAGGAAGAGAGCGTAAGATTTTGTACCTCATTTTCACCATGTGCAAGCTTTTATTTTTGCGATAGGAACTCCATTTGAACAATGTGCTTCCGCGCATGCTGCTGCCCAAATGCTTGCAGCTAGCAACTGCTTTGATTCGGGCACAGGCAAATTAGCACTTCTCTTTCTTTGTGAGTTCCTCCTATCCATTTATCACCAGTTTATGTGGAAATACATTCAGCTGGCTATACTTAAAGTAGGGTTTTCAATGAAAAGGTAAATTTGTTTTCCATATTTAAATTGTGCCTTTGAGGTATGAAAGATCTTGCTGTTTGCTGTGAGGTATTGAATAGGCAGCTTGCTAGCATTCAGGGATGGAGGGAACAGGAAATGTTTGTGAGTCTTGTTGCAAGTCAGAGGAACTTGGCTGCACACTCCTACACAGGGAAGGAATTCTTCCCTGCTCGCTGCTGGGGTAGCCCTTAAACAAATAAATAAGAGGACCAGTCAGACTGAAAACTAGCTCTCCACCCTGGTGTGGAATCTGCTGGGTTTTGAACCTCCTGGTAGGATGATTTGCTGTTAGCCTTTCTTCCCTTTCTGGTCACTGGTGGAAGATCTGTGTTGGATGGAAACCTCTTATCCCGATGGTTGGGGTGCAGCTGTAATCCTGGAGAAAGAGGATCGTACCTGCTTCTCTGAGGGCAGCCAACATGTGAGCTTCCAAGTCAGGTAGCTGAGGAAGAGGGGGACAGGCAGGGAGCCTCTGTGTTGCACCAGCCTGGGCTGTCACCTGGCTTGTAACATAAGGTGGGCTGAAGCCTTCACAAAGTCACGGTGGCTCTTGCTGACTCCTTGTTCGAACAGGCTGCCCAGGGACGTGGTTGAGTCACCATCCCTGGAGGTATTAAAAACACGTAGACAAGCCACTTCAGGACGTGGTTTAGTGAGCATGGTTGATGGTTGGACTCGATGATCTTAAAGGTCTTTTCCAACCTAAATGACTCTATGTGGGTCATCACAAGGCTGTTCAAGATGAGGAAGGTGTGCTCCAGCTGTGCCCTTCAGCTTGCATCAGAAGGGTTTTACAGAGGGCACTAGTCCGGTTCTGTGCCAATATAGCATCTCTCCTTGGTAGTGCCATCTTCCTCACACCAGTGACCCCAGTTTTAGGGCCAAAATCTGTCCATTGATAAGCAGTTCCCAAAGAGCATCTTGAAAAGGGGCATAAAATACAACAAAAAGCCAATTTAGATGGCCATTGTTTAGGTCCTCTGCAGCAAAGCAGAGAGGAGCTGCCCTGTGGCCCAGGATGCTGGGCAGGGGGCAGTGAGCACAGTGCCTCTGGCAGGTAGCAGCTCTGGGTCCCCCCGTGTGGGTCCCTAACGTGCTCCCTCCACCAAGGCATGGAGCAGCAGTGGACTGGGCAAGACAGAGGAGCCAAAAACCAAAGGAAAACACTCCAGAAAATCTCGAGAAACACTGATGCTGTGCAGCACTGTCTCGCATACTCCTCCAGCCTTTGCTCATGTTTGGGCTGCCAGGTATGATGGCAGCAAGCTGATGTTTCTCTGCCTTTTTGTTAGGTGGACCCAAGTTTCTGCCGCTTGGGACAGGTGCACTTATCCTGCAGTGCAAGTGTATGGTACTTTCGTTTGTTTTCCATCTCATATTTGGGTGTGATTTCAGCGATGTTTGCAAGCACGTAAGCAGTTTGAAACAATGTGAATTGCTTGTTCCATTACCAGAATCACACCATAGATCCCCCTTCCTAATATAATTTACAACTAAAAATAATTTATATATTGTCTCCCAAAATGCAAGACATTGCTAGAATATGAATAGAATACTAGAAAATAAACATACATGCTTATACATGCATGGTTTAAAAGAAACCTTTTGCCTCAAAATTTTGAGCCAAAAAGGTAATTAATTTAGCATCTTAAAGTTTTATGTCTTGTGTAGAGCTGATTTTTTTTTTTCCCAAAATTCTGTGTCCTTGGATAATCAAATTTTTTTTTTTTGACCACACTACAGCTTTTTAAAGTTGTAAAACAGAAATTATTGAAATATGCTGACTTTTCCAAAGGAGTGCTGTCTGTCAGGTTAAAGTAAAAATAAGGACAACAAAAAATATATATTGGGCCACTTCTTAATGCGGTCTTTGCCACAGCTGACTTCCAAACATTTAAGCAGTGTTCACCTTAAGGAGTTTTAGTGATTCAGTTTAACTCCAAAAATTTAGCATTTTTTTTAAAACCAGTTTTGGTCAAGAAAGTCTTTTACAAATTTGCAAGAAGGAAAAGGTTACACAGTCAAGTAAGAATTCATTTCTTGGTTATACATTGCTTCATTCATATTTTTCATAGAAACAGATGAAACTTAAATTCCAGAGCATGATGCTAATGAAAGTGATAGTCTAGTCACAGAAGTTTGGTGAGTTGTTTTTTTTTTTTCCCCCCCCCCCGACTGTGTCTTTTTCCAATCGAAGTTTATTTGTATTGCTGTCTGAATTGGTTTTGGACACTGACCTTACTATGTTTCCCTAACTTGAGACCTCATGGAGTGAAATACAGTTTCCTTAGACCCATGAAGGAAACAAATTAGATGGGACCGGTTATTTAGATCGTGTTGTGCAACAAAACTGAAGGGAAAAGTCTTTGGCCTAGCTCCAGGCCAGCTGTGGCTCGTCGGATGTAGCTGACTCAGAGGATATCAGACAGTCCGTGCTGGAAGACACTGTGCATGGTGACGGGGTGGTTTGGAAAAGGCTCCCAGCTTGTTTTTGAGGGGTTAGGGAGAGGAAAACCAGACCAAAGCCAAGGCACTTCTCGCATAGTCCAAAATGACCTGTGTGATGGGGGACCCACAGGTTGAAATACATAATTACAATACTGCGCAGTGATAGTCCGTGCCGGAGTTGCCCTGGCCAAAGCTTTGAGGGGACCCCTGTCAGGAGTTGGGCTGTAAAAGTGGCTGCGATTGCTGGAGGCCGCAGTCTGTTTGTGCTTTCATCTGGAGCTGGCTGAAGCCATCCCTAAAAATAGATGCCTGCCTGTGAGTCACAAATTACCAGTCTGAAAAGAAATTAGATTAGTAGCCCTCAACCTTGAGTATGTTGGGAGCCTTACCCCAGATATATTTTAGGAAGACGGTCCCCGTCCCAGCCGCGCGTGGGTACCCACGGGCTTGGCAACGCCATGGGCTTGGGGGCTAGCTGGGGTGCTGGCATCAGTGGTGGCCAGGGGGCTGCTGGGCGCTCTGTTTTCTCACAGGTAGGTTCTTTTTGTGTGATCGTCACTTTCAGTGTGAGCTTAATGCCAAAATAGCAAAGACTGGAGGCTGGCTGTGATGTGAGGAGCAGCCGATTCCCCATCTCGGTTACTGCCTGTGTACCATCAGCACTCAACGTTGCTCCATCCTTGTGCGATGGCTACGGTAATAGGGATTTGGAGGGAAAATCCTTATAGATTACTATTGGCATATACTGTCTCCGTTCCCCCTTCTCCCTCCTCTTAAGGATGCTGCCTGAAACCCTGTTTTTGCCAAGAGTTAAAGTGTTTCTCTGCTTAGAAAACTGAAGCTCTTAAAGAGATTCACCCCCGTTGGTCCATGTCATACTATATCTCTTTGGCAGAGGATCTAAGAGTGGAACTCCCTTCATTTGGGACTCTGGGTTGATTGAACTGTTAGGTACAAATGGTATTTGCTTCTAATTTGTTCCACCTCATTTAAAAAGGACAGTGGAAGTGTTGAGCGGCTTGCCTCTCTCTCAGGCATATTATCTGTTCCACATGGAGCCCCTCTGTTGGCCTTGGCAGTACTGGCGATTGAAAAGGGGAGGTTTAGCTGCTGGAGTAACTACACCATTTGCTGGGAAAAAGTTAGTGTGAAAAATATTTAGCCTGAGCCTCAGAGTTGTGGAAAGAAGCCTGGCTGTTTTTTTAGGAAAATGAGTGCTTTCTAAGAACAAACAGAAAACTTCCAACACCCTTCTCTTCTGATAAATAAAAACATCGGTGACAGTGTTTTTATGGCTCCCTGCTTGCGTAGTTGCTCTGATGACAGAGGAGGGGGCCAGGCAGATGTGCTGGTGGTCGCCAGTGTCCCACCTTCCTGGTGCAGTGGCGGCCGGGCACCCTTTGCAGAGCGCTTTGCTGGCTCACGCCTCGATGAAGCTGCGATTTCTGCCTGGGGCTTTCCAGAGCATCCCAAAGGAGACCTGCGCTTATGATTCAGACCTGGGGTGTGACAGGCTTTGGTTCATCTGGATTCCAGGCATCATTTAAAATAGCTCGTGGCTTAGCAGCTCAGATTGATTCCCCCCCCCCGCAA
>VYZV01027834.1:241895-255429 GCA_013401275.1 Pandion haliaetus | reverse complement strand
TTCCCCCCCCCCCCCATTAAAGCTCACATCTCATTCTGACAAATCTGAGTTGTTTAAATCTTCTACGTTTATGCTGTATGGCTCCTGCATTTGATATACCTCTTTCCACAGATTGCTGTCAAATTCACATATTCCGCCAATAAATAACACAGAATAAATACTGTCGCTGATAAATAGGCTGAATGACATTCACCCCAGTGCCAATGCTGGGGGAGCTGAACTGATACCACTTGCTCGCCTGCTGCAGCACCCACTTAATGACTCACTGTTTCCTGGATGCCAACTGGGTTTTTATTCACCTTTATTGTATTAATAACTAGACAAAGTTCCTTGCTTTCTGCGAGCCACCTCCATGTCAGAGATTTTGTTCAAATCTGACAAATGACTGCTTTTCCACCACAGAAGTCTTCGGTTTTACTATCTGTGCTCAGCAACTGCTAAGCTAAAAAAGAGCAATCATTGAAGTAGTAAGTCCCAAACACAGAGTTGGCATTTGTTACACAAGTAAAAACTGCAAACAAGAGCCATAGGTGACTCACTAAAACACTTTGGTGTGATGTACTTCCAGAGGTTCAGCAGCTAGCAGAGCGCTGTAGATGGCTCAATATATGTCTGCAAAGGAAAATAAATTAAGTAGCAGGAAAGCCAAGGAGAGGCATGAAGCAAGATGCTGATACAATTACAGCAGAAATGAAACCCAAGCACTCTCTGAAGGGCTGAGTAACATGTATGGTAGAACTGTTAATGTACCTGACACAATACTTTTAGAAGCAAAATCCTGTTCATTTCCTCCGGTAGGTTTGTTTCATACCGAACAGGACATGTAGTCAGAACACAATATTTAAGGCAATGCAAGATGTGCTGGCGAGCGGCCAGCAGCCGCCTTTCCTCCTGGCTGGCCCCGGCCCTGGGGCTGAGGACCTGGTGGCTGGCAGGGTGCTGTCTCCCACGTAACCCCCTGCGGGCAGGGCTGCCAGGTACGGCTCCCTGCAGGACGGCGGGGTCCCGAGGAGGCCTGTCAGCCTCCACCCTGCTTGAAAGCAGCCTGAGCCCACCGGACTGGTTGAGGAGCCAGCAAACCGGGCGCTGCACCACAGCACCGGGGCAACTGCAAGTTGGGGCCATGTGGCACATGTTAGTAGTGATTTGGGGAGCAGCTATGCTGCTCCCTGGCTTCTCCCTTTGTTGGGCAAAAACTCTCTGCGGCTCCTGAGAGAAAGACTTGCTTTCCTTTTTCTTGCCTGGTTTCCTCGTGGGTTACCATCCCCTTCCTTTTCTTGGCTGCAGCTCCCCTTCGGTCTGGATCGCATTTGGCCCTGTGGTGCTGGCTGCCTCCCTGCCTTCTGTGGCAGACCTGGTGGTGGTCTCTCCCTGGTTTGGGTGCTGTGCCTCTCCAGGGAGATTTGGGGAATAGCAGAGCAGAGGGATAGCACGGGCCCTCGGTCACTGCTTTCCTCAAGTGTCACGCATAACAGATCTGTTTTTGCTAGGCACGCTATCAGCAGCAAGAGCCCTGTCTGTTGTTGGGCCACGGTTTCACAGGCTGGAGTTTCACGGTGCAGTCATGTTCGAGCACATAATTGCTTTATCTTGTAGTAACAAATCAGGTTGGAAAATAGAGTCCAAATGATAAAGTACCTAATAAAGAAAAGTGAGAAATCAGATTCCAATACATATTTGGCTTTATTAACTTAAGTGGCAGCAGTATTAAGGCATCTATTGCCACTGTTGGGATTTCCCCCCCCACCAAGTGAAAGCTGAAAAGTCAGATCACTGGTACTGTCAGAAACAGGTATTACAGTCACTGGGGAGAGATAAGGCAAAAAAAAAAAAAAAAAGCAAGCTGAGTTGTGGACTGTTATCTCAGCTGCAGGTTGTTTGTATCTGTCCTGAGAAGCAGTGGCTGCAGGCAGCAGTGACACAGAAGGAAGTAGCCCTGCCTTCGCACGGGGCTGTCATGCGTGACAGATACACATCATCAACAGAGGGAGAACTGGGTAACTAGTAGTTTCCAATAAGGTTGTTTCAGAGAAGTACAGATAGTTGTACTGACAACATATTTTCTGGTTATTTTATTCTTGATGCAAACTATCTTCTCTAGAAGTTGCCACTCTGAAATTTTGCCCTCCAAAATTAATCCCCACGTACTCCACAACAAGCCAGGGTAAGGCATGACACTACCTCTCGGCAACTTTCGCTTGCTGGTACTGCAGCCAAAAGCAGGGACTCTTGGCAGCAGGGCAGCACCGCTGCTCCCAGCGCCTGAGCCCAAGTGCTCAGCCCTGAGCAACACAGCATGAATGCTCTCCACAGGGTTGTGCAAAAATGTTTGAAGGTAGAGTTTAGACCCATGTGGGGAGCCGCAAGCACGAGCGACTTTCTGTTCTGCTTTATTTGCTCTAAATAACAGCATTCTGAGGAGGTGTCCACTGCTTCTCTAGGAAATTGTGTCTTTAGGCATGGAGATCTTTTTTTTTTTTTAAGGGTAGGCAAATATCACAAGCATTCATTTTAAATCCTCTGGTTTTATTTTTGGCATAGGATATGAATGAGACAAAGATGTCTTTCTGATGTATGAAAACACCCTTCCTCTTAAATGATGTACAATGTACCGATATGAAATAATACAATGAAGGAAAACAAATAACAGCAAATAGCATTTCTAATTGGTCCTATGTACATTTGAATATGAGTGGGAATTAAGTGTTCTGGAATATTTTTAAAGGATGATACTGCTGCTTTCTGATGGTACTTTTATATTTGTCCATAATGACTTGTTTGTCTGTTTGGCAAAGCCACGTCTAATGGGCCAGTGAGTCAGGCCCCTTGGTAGATCCCCAATGTTCTTCCTGAAAGTGCGCACATGAGGAGACTCCCAGGGACTCCCCGGTGCCACGTTTTCTCAGAAAACAGGTTCCAACAGGGTAACTTTTTGAAGTAGAAAAAAAACCTCAGGTTAAAATAAAAGGGTGTTTTTGTGTCCTTGGAAGGTATGTCCTTCCCCTAGTCTTGTTTTTGAGCCCAGTGCCTCCTGTGTTACAGCCTCTGCTCGCTCCCCTGTGTCCCCAGGCAAGCCACCATCTCTCCATTGCACCAAGGCTGGCTTCAGGGTGCTCCCCACTCCTCCTGGGAGGCATGCCAAGCCCCCTGGGCATTGCAGTCATCTCTGGCCCCTCTCACGCTCCCTCTCCAAACAGGGTGTCCTGAGCTCTCCGGGGAGGGACAACTCCCCTCTCCTCCCAGGACACTCCATCAGACCTGAGGTGCAACAGTGAGAGCAAAGCAAATCAGCAGCTCCCCTCCCTGCCTCGGCGGCAGGCTGGGGCGCACTGTACACATGCAGGCAATGGAGAGCAAACACATAAACCAGAGCTGGGCCACCCAACTGGTTATGTGGATTACTCCCTCTTTTGCAGAATTACTGTCTGATGCATTTTTAGGGCTGAATTTTTGAGTGTCCCCAAAGTAAGGGCATGAGAAGTGATGGGAGCGAAGATGACACTGGGGTATTGCCATGGGCAGTTGTGTTGCCTTCACAAGCATGTTGCCCATTTGTAGTAAGAGATGTGGCATTTGTATTGGGGGGCAAATACAAATTGGTGTCAATCTAGTGAAGAAACTTGAAACTGCTTAGTAATATCCGGCTGCACAAGGTTGTTTCTTTGCAAGTTTATTTACATTTATTTTATAGTCAGGAGCGTGAGGAAGTATGCTGCGGAAGGCAACAAGAGCTGCTCTCGATCTGCTGGTACTGGCTGAAGTGCCTAGACAGCAAAATCACATTTCTATTTTTTCTCTAAATAATTGAAAGGGGAAAAAAACCTAACATCTTTGTCTGTAAAGGCTTTGTTTATACTAAGGAAAGTTTACACAGCTTGTAGAGAATTAATTTGTAGGAAATGAAACCTCTGTATCTTCTCCATCTTATATACATGGTCACCACCTCATTCCAAATCACACCACCTCTTGGGTTAGGACTTTAGGGTTATCAGCAAGATTTCAGGTTTCAGAAAGAAATGCTTTGAATCTTACATTGAGAAAAATGAGCAGAAAGAACTGTAAAATCTTGCTTTATAGCCTCTTCACAGGAGCTAGGCTCAGTTAGTATCCTGACCTAAATCTGAGAGACCCTGGGAAGGTGTAATAGGTCCAGTTTGCCCTAGTCTTTATGTTGTGGGGCACAGTTCATGCTGGTGCCACCAGGTGCAGCTGGGACTCCATTTTGCACTGGCCATGCTCTGGCAGAGGACAAGGCACCAACAAGAGGTGGGTGAGGGCTGCTGTGGGTCTCAGCTGGCAGTGGCCCTGCTGCTGAGCTTGGTACACAGACACTGTAGGGATGCTCAGCTCGTACAGGCAGGAATGGAGACACACGGCCGATTTGTGGGCACGGGAACTAGGAGAGCTGTCAGAGTCACAGGAAAGCAGCATCAAAGTGACGGCCTGGGCTCTGACTCCTGCTTCCCACCAGCCAGAGGAGGGCCAGGAAAAAGCCATACTTTCTGGTCAAAACTGAATGGGAAGCTTACAGTGTTTGGGGTCACTTTAAGAATGTAAAAAAGACAGACTCCTGAATGAACTTTTTATGTCCTCTGATCCTCTGCCTCTGCACATCCTGCTCCCGTGGGCAGTGGGAATGACAAAAGCCTGAACTATCCTTGTAATATTTTTAGCGCAGGCTGCAGCAAGAGTTGCTGGACATCTTATGGGAGAGCACGTTTCCATGGACCTTCAAAAACATTTGTTTTTATCCATAAGGCCTGGGTAGTAGTCAGCTGCCATCTGAGTCTCTGACATTGGTGTTAGTCCATCAGTTAGCTGCAACAGGTATGCTTGTGCTCCTGAAAGGTGCTTGTCATAAAAGAACACGGTACCGAAACAAAACCTGCGTCCAGGGGCACTTGACATCTGTGGCCAGTGGAGGCATTTCAGTTTCAGCTGAAATCCTTCTCGAGGTGCAGAGGAGGAGTGAATGAATCCAAGGGTTCAGGTTTTAGCAGCAGCTATGCGTGGTCGGTTAGAAGTGGTTCTGCACGGCTTTGGGAAGCTGCTGGGCTGTGTGAAGTTACGAGGCCCCAGTGCCCCACGCTGCTGGTGTTCGGGACTCTTCAGGGCAGCCAGCTCGCTGATAGCCTCCAGCCCTTCCTCCGTGGTGCCATGTGAAACCACCGTTAGTAGAAACCTTCTTCACACCTGCAAGTAAAACCCCAGTTGGGTTCATGTGATAAACAGGAAGGAAGCAAAAGTGTCATTTCAGTGTTTTCAGTAGATTTCACTTGCCTTTCCCCGGGGAGTTCCCTTGGACTTAGCTGGCCTCTGCAGCTCTCGCGGCCTTCCTTGTTTAGCCTGGCACAGCTTGAAGTTTTCCACTGAACCATCACCAGGCATTTACGGTAGCATCCCCTCTCCCCCACACACATCCCAAGTTGTGGATGTCTTTTAAAACCAAAACAAGAGCAACAATAAATAAATAGTGCTATCCAGGACTCCTGTGAGAGAGAAGGATGCAGCCTTAGTAATAATTAAGGGTCAAACATAAAGGAAAGACCAAACAGGAAATAATTGGGGGGGACGGGACGGGACACAGCGGGGGTTGGATGTGACCGGGGACATCGAACTGGCAGCCATGTTGCCAGCTGATGGCTGAAAGAGCTGTTGGCCTCCAATCCAGACTGTAGCATGGTCATGGTACTCTTGTTGCATGGCCTCTGAGCGGTGGGGGCCCTTACACCAAAGAGAAGTCCGTGTTGTTCTGCCGTGCTGGCCCAACGGGGTACCCCAAAAGCACAGCCAAGAGGCACAGTCAGGCCCACGTGGAGACTTGCTCTCCTGCAGACCGTGCTGGAGGTCTGCCATGGACCCGGTCCAGCACATCTGATAAGTACCAAATTCACTGCATTTTTTAAAGAGGGAAAAAAATTAGATTTATTTTCAAGATGGATCATGATGTCTTTAACTTACCTTTTTTTTTGTTTTTTTTTTAAATAAAGACCAGTGCACGGAGGGAGGGACCTCTACCACACAAAATCAATATCAATTACTACCCTGTAAAAGACTAGGCCATGCATACGCGCTGCGGCAATGACCAAACCGAATCCCCTTTGTGCAGTGAGTACTTAGCTCTTTCATAGCATTTGTGGCTGTAGTGGTAGTTGAGCTATTACAGGAACAATTGATGAAGCTAGCTGACGTCAATACTTGAAAAGAACTTCACCTGTTTTAGAAGCAAAAATAAAAATGGATGTCTGTTAAAAAATATAATTTAAGGTAATCAGAATGCCATATAATAAGAGCTCTGTTGCACATAATTGGTGCTCTTCTCTCATTTAGCATAGCGGTTTGTCTGTATTCAATTTCCTCACATGGTTTGGTTATTGCTTTTGGTTATTACTATCTATATCTAATGACAAGTAAACTTTTTTTTCTCATTCCTCTCAAAATGGCCTCGTGTCATTTTACATTTAAGGGGAAAATACACATGTATCTGGCTGGGCAAAGTCCTAGATAAGTTTTGCGGTTGCAGATGGCTACTTTATTCAGAATTCAGGCATGCTGGCTGGTTGGCTTTGGTGAGCAGCTGTGTGTGAACAGAAGGAAAGATGCAGGGTTTTACCTCAGAGGTAAAGTTCTTGTACTGCAACGGCAGTTTGGTGCTTCAGGATTAGTGGTTTTCTGTCAAGGTCAGGTTGCAATTCAGCATGTTAGGGTGAGGGCCAGAGGCCCCATCCTGGTTTCCTAATCCAACCCGTGTCACTCAGTATTTCCCTGGATCTCCTGAACTACTCCACTAAAGTCAGTACAGTACTCAGGACCTAAAAGTTATAGTTTTAACATTGCAGTGAAGGATTTGAGCTATATAAAAATTCACAGAAGCTTGAATTGAAAGGTTTTTTAAAAGTTTCCAATTAATGGTTAAAGAGTCTTCCAAGCCCTAAAGAACAGTAACTTTTGCCCTCGTCCCTGTCCGTGGCAGAGGTCCCCTTGCTGGCCACCCCAAGGTGGTGTTAGTCCTTGCATGGTCACTGGTGGGTGCCCTGGCTGCCTGCCTGATGCCTGTCCCTGCATGCTGGGCATTCTCCTCGCCGTGGGAGCTGTGCTTCATCCGTGAGGATGTACAGCTGTTGCTCCAGATTTCTTGGCAAATGCCCAGCTCAAGGCAAGGGAGTGACGACCCCTGAATGCATCCCTCTACAGCCAGGTCCTTGCACCCGCCTGGGGCTCGGGTAGGAGTTTTGGAGGCACCCTGGCTCCTCTTCCCGCTGGTGCTGGCTGTGGCCTCTCCTGCTTCTTTGGCAAAGCAGGCTGACCTCTCTGTTGCCCTACAGTGTTCAGCAGCAGAAGCTTTCTCTTACGGTCTCCCTTCGCCAGAGCGCTCTCCCTCCCAGCCCCTCTGCCCCGGCACTAGCTGCTTATGTTATCAGAGTTTGCCCCTCAGATGATCTGTTACTCGGGTCTCTGTCCAGGGTGTATTAATCTGAAAAAGAGGATCATCAAGTTTAACAACTTTCCTTTTCTGTGCCAGCTGCTGTAATTTCTCCTGTCACCTCTGGGGATTTTCGCTCAATACTGAGACAAAACTGTGCGGAAAAGGCAAGAAAGTCCCTCGTTTAAAATGGGCTCTGTTCAAGGAATGCTCCCCCTCCGCAAGGAACAGCTGAATACTCTCCTCAGATGTGTAGAAAGAGCCAGCTGAAATGTGTATATCCGAGTACCATATTTTGCTGAATGTTTACTCTTATGAGATTTCTGATGAGATTACTAGATGACCTCTTAAAGCCCTTTCCCACCCAATTATTTATGATTCTGGGTTGCTCTAAGTTCTCATAATGGCTCCTTTATGACTCCTTACATAGTTTACTTGCTATTGAAGTTAAATGAATTGGTTAGTAAATTCCTGGATGCCCCTTTTTATAACTCAGTTGAGTGCTGTATTTTGTGGCTCTGAAATCCTCTGGCACCTCATCTGTTCTCCATGAACTTTCAAAAATCACTGCTCAAGGTATCACACTTCCCTCTATTAGCTCTGTTAGCAATCTTGGATGTTTGTCGTTCAGTCCTGCGGGTTTATAAATACTTTCCCAGGAATTCTTTTCATCTTCCCCTTTGATTTACTTGTGATTCAGTCAAATCATCAGTAGAATCCAAGCCTCAAAGTTCCTCCCCTCCCCGGCACTTTGATTACAAAAAGGCAGCAGTAATTGGTGAAGAGATCTCAGTTTCCCAACACAGGAGAAATGCTCTTGGTTAAGGTGGTCAGCTGAGATCCAGAAGGACTAATTCCTGCTGTACATTGAACAGCTTTTCTGTTCATGATTGCAAACACCACATTGGTCAGATAGCATATGAATTATCCTTCTATAAAAGAAAGTTGTTGGTGAACTACAAACAAATATTTGATCTGAATATCAAGGCCATCGTTGCTTGAAGAGCTGACCACTCTGACCACATCTCATTTAATCATCTTGCTCCAAAATTCAAGTTCCAGCAGCTCAGCAGCAGGTCAGACAGGGTGTAACAAAATCGGATTAGACAAGTTAATGTCATGATCGGAAGAATACTAATAGAAAGCCCATAATACATGTAACAAGCCACAGATTTTAAATGTCCTGAATCCCCTTGACAAGAACACTGATAATGACATAAATCTGATCAAATCTTGAGTGAACTGGGCTTAGTGAGGAATATGTAGGCAAATGTCCCTTGAAAGTGTGAACAATCTTCAGTAATTTGGACAAAACTGTAATAAAATAATTTTTCGGATTAGTTTTACATGGCTCCCATGTGCCACAAACTAACCTGCGGTTGAACCTAGATGAATGCTAATTCACCATTATATAAAGGTACATTTAAGCAGATGAGAAACATGTTTAACAGCAATCAAAAAATTAGATTAAAAAAATAAAACCAATAGTTTCTGGGTATCAGAAGCACTTCTGTTGAGGGAATCTCCTGGCAATAAGCTGTATGGACCAGCCATATTTCTGACTATGTGCTGGTCTCAAAACACTCTGGCCTGCAGCAGAGGCTGTTCAGTCAACTCTGCTCAAAACCCTTCCTGCATGTTTACAGGCAGAAGAACTTCCATGTGATCTAGAGAAGAAAGGCACTGAGGTCCTGATTGTACACACACGCATATGTTTACACCCATGAATTAGAGTGGGAACATTCATGTGCAGAAAGCTTAGCATATGTGTTAATCTTTGCAGGACTGACATGCCCAGTCCTGATGCAGATCCTTGATGGAGCTTGTTTTCCTGCCAAGTGTTTATCCTGAGCTCCAAATGGGCCAGTCCTCCCTCACGGCAGGGTGTGAGCTTCCCCCACAGCAAGATTTGCCTGCAGAGAGATTTCCTGCAGCAGCTCCAAAAATATGTCCTTTGGAGAATACTTTTTCCCACCTTCTGCAAGTCTCAACCCACGTGACATGCAAACTTTTTTCTTATGTCGCATTCTTCCTTTATAGGAGAGAATAATGCTGGCCGCTTTTTCTTTTTCAGGCTTCTCCACAGACTTGCTCTTTCTATTTTGGTAGCTTTTCAGTATAGTTGATCTCTGCCTATGGATATAAGGGGCACTGGAGTTTAGTGTCAGCCGTCTGTACTTGCAGACCCTGAATTTTGCTCTCAAAGTGGCAAGAGTGGAGAATGACTTTTATAGAAATAAATAGCATTTATTTAACCAAATGTTATTTCAGCTCCTGAACTCCAATAGTTACAGGTGACAAGAACTAGATTATTAGATTTCACCAAATGTAGGCAATATTTTGATGTGTTGGCATCTCTTGAAAAATAGACCGTGATCTTTAGAAGAGCCCATTGTGTGGTATTTCTGAATAGTCCAAATCCACAACATCTTTGAGCTCTGCTCCTGTAGATCACAGCTCTGTCAGTGTCCTCCCTGATGTGTCCCTTCTGTTTGAATCATTTTGTTGTGAGAAGTCCTATCTAGTAACAATATTTTGCTGAGATCTTCAGTAAAGCACTCATCATCCTCCCTCCTTCTTCCTCCCCCACAGTTTCATTTGCCTTCACAGTTGCAAATGTCCCTTCTACAGCTGATTGCTTACCTCCTGTTAAATAAAAAATAATGGAAAATCTAGCTGGTAGATTTGCCTGAGAGAGATTGCAGGTGCTTAAACATAACCATTGCACCCAAAGACTGTACTGAATGAGTGATGCACAACTTCACCAACTGGTGTTTACAGCTGAAATATTTTCCGTGTATGTGAACCACAACAAACTTTCCATTGCCTATGTAAACAAAATCCTGTAAAACAGAAACCAGGGACTATCCATATTCATGAACATAACTAAAGATTTTTTTTTTTTTTTTTTTTTTTGGTTAGTCATTTGAATGGTACTTAGTATAGAAATTGAATTGAAATCCAGGCACAAGGAAATTAAACAGGGTTGTAATAGAGATTCTTCAATGTACTTAAACCTATGTCATTTGTGTTCCTAGAAGTATCACAATTTTCTAAGCTTTCTAGAAGTGTGAAGTGCATCTCTGTTTCCCACATACGTTACGCCACAGACATGTCATCTGTTAAAATAGGCTCTGTAATGGTCTGAGAAATGCCTCTGTATCTAGCATGTTTGTTTTGGCATTCGTGCTCCAGGCAGATGCAGGGGAAAAAGGCCTGAGGCAGGAGGAGGATGATGGCTGTCCAAGGGGCCTGTGACACTTGGGGACAAGTAAGGAACATCAAGACAGTCATGAGAGGAAAGTCCACTCTCCCAATCCTCTCAAATCTTAGAAAGACGAGTGGATCTGTGTGTGTGTGTGTGTGTATGTATGCACATACACAGGGCTTCAGCCCCAGGACGTTTGCTTTGGCACCTCCACAAGCTTCTCTGCCCTCTTGTTAAGCAGCTGAGCAGAATGATTACTTTCACAGTGACCAGAATCAGGCCCAGGACATGCAGGATTGCAGCCCTGGTCACTTGGGGACATTTGTCCAAACCGAAGAGTGCCGGGATAAGGATGTGCAGAGGCATGTCTCCGAGTGCTTTGCTAACAGCTAAAGCCAAACTCCTCCATGGGGCATGGCAGCAAGGAGGGGATGCTGTGGGTTGCCCAGGGAACACACTGCTCAAACCCAGGTATGAGGCTCCTGCTTAGCCTGGGTTCTTTCCCTTGTGGATGTGAGCAATGGTACAGTTAACAGGTGAATGTCACATGGGGATCAAAAAGGAGGAATTCTCAGAGTATTGTGTTTGTTTTTAATGTGAGTTTTCCATTGAGTAAAACAGCATGTGTCAGATATTCAGTCCTTTATTACTTCGAGGAACTTCCTAGCACATTGGAAACTTCAAAAGATCTCATCTGATCCCCAGATTGGAGCGTGGTACTATTGCAGTGATTGTTGCTGCACTTGGATTTCCAACAAATGGGTAAGCTGTGAGCTGGAGTCAGGGAGGCACTAGCTATTGCTGGCAGGAATGACTCGCCATGGCTATGCCAGAGCGGCGAGGGGCTGGTGCTGTTACCTCCCAATGCACTGTGTTATGAGTGAGGCAGGCGGTAACCAGCTCTGAGCTTGCTCTATCCATCAACTCAACAAACTTCTAAAAGAAAAAAAATCAATTCTAGTTTGATTCTCTATCTGCACAGACCTAATGAAGCCATGTATGGAAAGGGCAGTGTTCCTGTGTAATTAGGTGAAAAAAACCCAGGTTAAATAACGGATGCACTTTGAATGTGTGTTTTCAAAAAATCCCGTCCCAGCAAAGGCAGTATGGACTGTGAAATAAGGTAATAGCTGTGTCTTTCTGTTCCCAGATGGCCTTTAGCTGATTGGCACTTGAGTGTGCACAGACGGCAAGGTGCACTCTTTTGCCTTTTTCTTTACATTTCATCCAACTGCTTTGTAGAAAGATAGTTATCAGCGTCGGTAGGAGTTGGAAGCAGCAGGGAATGGCATAGTTCAGCGTGCTTCTGCTTCAAGAGGGTGCTGTTGAATTACTGCTTAGCAATCCAGAGGCCCACTGCATCACCAACATTTAACATGTCCAATTACTGCAATCTTTGTATTTTATTATAGGATATTATTCATCGGTAATGTACCTGAAATCAGAGGGACAACAAAGAAAGCAGTGAAGAGCTCTGTAGCTCTCATTTTTCCTAATGAAAGGGATTTTCTGTGCATGACAGATTGTACACCTGATAGAAATTGTAACAAACAAACAAAATCCAGATCTGTTGCTTGCAGTAAATCTTCGTCAATAGCACACATACACCAAGGCACAAACCTTCATGAAAAGTCCTTGGCATTAAGAAGCAACTCCTGCAACAATGTTTGTTTTTGCCTTGTGATGGTCCCACACACCGACTTATGTAGACATTCCAGACATGAAATTATCTGAAATTGGACAAATGTCTACGCAAAATAAACATTCAGAACATACAGAAAGAGGAAAAAATTTAGGAAGTATTCTTCAGTCTGCAGCAGTCAGCCCTGAAAATAACATAGCAGGGGTTGGAAAACATACCTCAAGTTAATAGCTTCTCAATTGTAAGCTTCATAGCAGTGCAGGCTCTTCATTTTGAAAGGGATAAAGAGGAGTCAATTCTCCTTGTGCACCCTCTTATGCAACTTATGCCATTGTGTAAGTGCCACGACGTGCTGCACTTGTTCAGCTGTTTTACAAGTGGGCCGTATTTGCAGAGCACATTCGTAAGAAGGTGGCGGTGAGACAGAATTTCATTCAGATGTTCCTCCTAATGCCGTTGCACGGCCTGCTTTGCTGCACCATCCAGCCCTTTTTTGGTGAATGCAGAGACCAACATTAATCAGGGAAGCGGGCTGGTTTTTTTTACTTTGTATTCATTTTGGTTACTTTACTCTTCATTCTTTGTCAGCTGTTTTCTTATTCCTTCTCCCTGTCTTTCCCCTTGCCCTCCTCATACCTGCAGGTGAAAGAGTGCTGGAGGGAGTGCCCTGTGCCCACGGGCTGGAGCTGGCCCTACAGGCAGCAGAGCCTCCCCTGTGGCTACAGCAGGTGCCCTGCAGTCCTTGCTGTGCCCCTGCACGATGCCTCTTCCCATGACTGTCCCCATGGGGTGGCGCGCACAACGTCAGGCTCCCATCCTGCCGTTCTGATGCCGACCAGAGCTGGAGCCACGAGGGTGGGCAGTGATATTCCAAGAGTGGGAATGGCTTGCTCCTTTTTCTGCCCCTGTGCCCAGGAGGAGGGTGTGCGAGGAAATGGCGAGTGAAATCTTGCAACTCAGGACTGACCCGGTGAGCCCCACACACCGGCTAGCGTGCTGGGCTGAGGGGTATGTTTGAGGCTGCTGAAATGGTTATCTGCAAAATAGGCTCCTACTTTTTACCTTGCCTAGTAATTCATTTATTGCTTTATTCTTGTAGTTTTAGTCAATAATGATATACATGAGTGTTATGGGTTTGTGTGGCATGGTTTCTTTGGTGGTGGGGGAGGGGGCTGCAGAGGTGGCTCCTGTGAGAAGCTGCTAGAAGCTCCCTCGGCTCCAAGTCAGACCCACCTCTGGCCCAGGCCGAGCCCATCAGTGA
>VYZV01027834.1:203357-241692 GCA_013401275.1 Pandion haliaetus | reverse complement strand
GAGCAGCCCGTGGAAAGGACCCGCGCCAGGGAAGTTCGGGAAGAACTGAAGCCCGTGGAAAGGACCCACGTTGGAGAAGTTGGTGAAGGACTGTCTCCCGTGGGAGGGATCCCACGGTGGAGCAGGGGACGAGTGAGGAATCTTCCCCCTGAAGAAAGGATTGGCAGAGACAAGGTGTGGGGAGCTGACCAAACCCCCATCCCCTGTTCGTCTGTGCCACCACGGGGAAGAGGGAGAGAGAACCGGGAGTGGAGCTGAGCCGGGAAGGCGGGAGGGGGGGGGGGAAGGTGTTCTGAAGTTTGGTTTTCCTTCCTAATATCCTTGTTTTGATTTGATTGGTAGTAAATTAAATGGATTTAGTTTCTTCCCCAAGTGGAGCCTGTCTTTTGCCCGTGACCATAAGTGGGGAGTGATCCCTCCCAGTCCTTGTCTCGACCCAGGACCCTGCCTTTGGATTTTCTCCTCATCCCACCTTGGCCAGGGGAGGGGGTGGGGAGTGAGCGAGTGGCTGCGTGGTGCTTTGTTACCGGCTGGGCTGAAACCGAAACCACGACAACGAGTATAACGCAGTCATGTCAAACACAAGTGTGGAATTAAGATGGCCATGGGTCTAGCCTGTGAGAAGGTTTTCGGTGCCTCTGGAACAAACGTGCAGGGAGGAAATTGCTGCAGTAGCTTCTGTGACATACTTGGCTTTCCCCTGTGTATGAGCTGACCCATAATGTGCAAAACCAATCTCCAAAGTGCCCACATGTGAAAAATATGAACTCAGTTTGGCAGCTCTTGGGATTTGAAAGTCACTTGGCCAAGTTTATCCAAGTTCCTCGGTGATTCATGTGGTGCTAGTAGAGAAACAGCAAAGAAGAGTGGGGCTACATCAGCATGGGGCAGGTAGAAAGCGGGACTATTAGCCGGTAGGTGGCCTCTACAGTGAGCAGCACGGTGTTGTGAGACTCGAGGCATTGCTCCTCCAGGCAGAGACGGCCTTTAGTTTGGTGCTGAATCCTTAGCAACCATTAAGCAAAGAGGTGATGAAATGAAATGCCTTGCAGAATGGTTCATGTGAAAATTTTGACCACTGTTTTTGAGGCAGGGAATTGTGTGAATGGGAAGCATTTGTAAGCTATTGGAGATTTTTTTTTTACACTGCTTAGCTTGTGGTCTCAGCGTCCAGTGCGTGTTACTGTGAGTGCTGTGCCAGAGTAGCTCGTGAGCGCTATTAGAAAGAGAGATGAATCATATGTCATATTCAAAATTGACTTCTCATCTTCTGCTAGCTTGGCACGAATACACAGACCTGCTAATTCTACTGTAAATACTGAGATACCCCAAAACAAGTAACCAAGCCAGCCGTGAACCCATTTAAAAAGCTTAGATGGGAAGTGTTTTGTGGCAAAGGCTTCAAATGCTTACACCCAGTTGTCCATCAGCCTGGCTAGAGGGTCACTGAGATGTTCCACATGACTATGAAGAGTACACAATATCATGGCATAAATAAAGGCAGTCAACTAATAATACCTGGATGGCCGAGGAGAGAAAGCCTCTTAAGACTACTTAAGATACTAACCTGTATCTAGGATCCCCAGGCACGTTATATGCTTGCCAAAGGTGACCACAGAAATTCAATACTTCATGTGCGGCTACAAAGCAGGAGTGCCATCTGGTCAAAAAGCAAATACATACAATACCTGACAGATCTGGCAGCCAAGGAGAAATACCCTATTTCACTGTTAACCATGCAAACAGCATTTCAGGCAGGATTTATACAAAATCATCCAGCATTAGGAGAGGTGAAAACCAGGCAAATTCAGGCAGGCTTGTTTCAGAGGTAGGCACGGTCTCCAGCACACCATAGTTGGAGAGAAAATGTACCATTTTTGTGTAAGGCAAGAAAATATTTGAATTTGGGGATGACATTAAGAATGGAGCTGCTTTACTGGTGATCTGAGTGTGGTCAGGTAGCTGAAGGGAGCTGCTGGCCTACATAGCAGTGGCATCTCCTGCAACTGGGTGTTAGGGCGTGTGACATGGAGGGAAAATGAAGCCACCTTTTAGTCATCTTTCCTTTAGCCTTTTTTATAAGTATTAGGTGTACTATCAGTGCAGTACCGATGCATGCAAGGTTTGTGCTATGTTGATGGTTTGGAGGTTACCCATTAAGTTATTTCTGCACACATCAGGGTGCTGACTCGGTCCATTCACAGAAAAATGCTCAAAGATGAAGCTAAGTATTAGTGAAATTTGGGAGGAAAAAGCACCTCGCACCCCTCCCCCTCCGGGCTTTCGTCTATCACTATTTTTAAACCATATAAATGAGTTGTAATGCCAGTCATTTCAGCAACACAGATGTTTGCAATAAGCATGCAGTTGGGAAGTGTAAAGTGGAGATGAATGTATCATTATTATGCATAAGTAAACTTTTGTGGCCCATTTGTCAGATCAAGCTGAATTGCGTCCTGTCTTTCCAGATTACAAATGACTTGCATTAAAGCAACAGCTTTTTAAGAAGGCTGGGAAAATGTCCTACTCCGATTGCTCATTATAAATACTTTAGTGCAGAAACTTTGCCCAGTCTCTTCTCTCTCGGCTTTGGAAATAAAAGCTTAGGTAAAAGCGCTATTATTTCCAGTCCGAGCCCCCGGTCTGTGAGAGGCTGCCAGATCCTTTCCTATCAAGGAGAGGTCCTAGAAGCTATCAACTACTGCATCTATGACAAGATGCTCAAGTGATATATAGATGCATTCCTCCATTTTTTTTTAAGTTGCTCTTAAACACATTTTCTTGGGAGCAATGTTTCAGCCAAACAAGACAGGAANTTTTTTTTTTTTTTTTTTTTTTGCCTTTAAACTAGTGAACATTTTTAAAAGTGAGCTATGCTTCAGTGTTTTTTGGCACACAGAATCCATCTTAATGTGGAGTACATGACAAAAAGTGCCATGCTTTCTATAAAGATCTTAAGGAGAATGACTGAGCCCCAGTACCACACTGCAAATTAACTATTGTCCTTTGTCAGCATTGAGTGTGCCCCATCATGTCAAATAACCACAGTTGGCATCCTGTCTATGAGCATGACCCCATTCATTCCATCCACCCCGCAGTGAATAATTCATATAGCAAGTTTTACCCTGGGCAAAATACACTGACATCAAGAGTCACTAAACTACAGTCATTCACGGAACAAAATAGTTATTCATGCTTTCAATGTGAACCATTAAATCTTGCCAGTTAAATTTAAGAATGAATCAAATTAATTCATTTAACATCTTCTGAGCTCACAATAACGTGCACGCTTGCTGTGCTTTGCTTTACTTTCCCCCTTTTTTTCCAAACTCTTTGTACCTGGAAACTGAAATGCTGTGCCAAGCAGGTTTCAGTAAGCCCTGCAAAGGGAAACCTCGGGAAAAGAAGATAATTCCTAAGTCATGATGCAGTGCCCTCAGCTTACAGAGTTTCTTGCCTTACACGTCATCAGTTATAAAATGGTAACGTGGTTATCAGTAGCGTTTAAAGCAGCTAAGCGAGCAATGATATCTCCTAAACGCCCAGACCTGCCTCCTGGCGTGCACCGGGACAGGGTGTGCTGCCTGCCGAGGCTGAGGGGCTGTGCCTGGGTCTCCTCCTGCTCTGCCTTGAGCAGGGCCTTGCCTTTCTCCTCTGCCGCGGCTGCTGTGCCCCTTGGGGCTGGGAAAAGAGGTGGGCCTGCACCAGAGGTGGGAGGGAGCAGGCAGGCCCTCGTGCTTTCCGTGAGACCCTGCCTGGCACATTGCTCCCAGGTAAATAATAGCACTGGTCAGATGGCAGAGAAGCACATACAAGCGAAGGGCAGCAGCTGAGGTAGGAGGGGATTACATGAAGAGTCCCATTACCATCGACTCAGGCTTCTTATTTGTTGTTTCCTTGCAAGAAAGAAAGTGGCTCTCGTGTGCTGGTGGTGGCTCTTTGTGGCGGTCACCACATAACCGCAAGTGCAAGGGACAACGTGAGCCCTCGCAGATGCCTCCTGCGCTGGCGGACATTGGCAGGGGTCTCTCAGGGCTGTCGCAAAGGCCTGGGGTGGGATTTGTGGGTGTTTTCTCAAAATGCTGTCACTTACAGGAAAAAAATGTTTCCGTTAGAGGTTTATCACAAGATGGTAAACAGGGGAAGTGAGTTTTCATCTGCCGTGACCAAAAGAGCCGGTGGATGGGTGGTGGTGGTACGGTCCCGCTTAGTCATGTGGCAAGGAGATTGCATTGTTAAACCTCCACGCGTGGTGGCTCTGTCCTTTCAAAGCCCTGTAACACCTAGAGGTGGCATGGGAGTGGCATCTAATTAGGAGGAGTTAATAATTTACTCTTTTGTGAGCGACCGATGTGCTAAGGATATTTGCACTGCAGGCACTCTCTCTTTTCAGTGTAACTGCTTTAACCTGTTGTGTGCTGGTCATTTCAGGGGTGATGGGCGTCCGTGGCCTAACAAAAGGAGCATCTTCTGGTTGTGAAGGGATTGATGTGTGTTCTTTGGCTCTGTGGCTGACAACCTTTTAACCCCAGCCTGCAGTAGTCTGTATGCCCACGTGCATCCCCTGGCTATTCCAGCCAGTCTTCAACAGCTGTTTTGTTTATACTGCACAAGGTCCCTCACATTTTCTGTGTAATTGCTTAGTTTTCTCCCCAGATGTGTTCAAGTTGCGTTGTTTGGAAAACAGCGATGGAAAGATGCAAGAAAAAAGTAAGTGTGGTTTACCGCACGTGGGCTACAGGTAAAGCTGTAGCCCTGGTGCAGGGATTCATCTGAGGCAGGTTGGATCCCTTGCTGCCACCACCCATCCTGCCCTATGATCACTATCAAGCCTAAAATTCGGTGTAAAGTCCTGAGTGTCTTCCAAGCTGACAAGTCCTCTTTGGAGATGATTTCCTTATGGTTTGGCGCAAAATAATTAGCTGAAGAGTATTTATCACATCCTCCTGGAAAAATAGATCGTATTCCAAAGCACCTGCTTCCCTCTTAGAAATCACAGCTTCTGATCTGTGTAACATAACACCGACAAATCCAGGTCGCTGCTTTTATTGTGATTAGGGATGTATGTGCTGTGTTGTTTCAGCCTCTGCTTGAGGCTCACTCCCTGTGTGCAAGTGGGATGGAGAGAGCCGGGTTTGGTGCTGGAGACCACGTGGCAGGGTCATGCAGAGACGGGACACTACTGTCGTAGGCTGCGGTGGCTTCATTGTCTCAGCACAGTACAGCAAAGTTGTGCAAAATTAGCCTGTATCAGCGTTTTATCCCCTGGACACATTGTGTCGCCTTAGTAGAAGCGTGCTTTCAGCTATATGAGCCCTCGTGCCTTGATGTGAACTACAGCCACATTTACTGCAAGAATTTAATAGTGCAGGTCCAGGTTATCTAATGGGCATGACTAATCCATTGCGGTTTACTTTGGATTGCAGTTCACCTGGAGAAGCTCCCCCAGGGGCTGGAGGGAGCAAGGGGATATGCATGCCTGGATCTGTGCTTCCCCACGTCCCTTCCCACCTCCTGTCCCCTGCTGCCGGTGCCCATCTGCAGGAGGTGATGGTCCTTTGGTGCCACCTCCCTGACGCGATTCAGGCAGAGGAGCTCTCTGGGGACTTCCGCAGCTCTAGCGGAGACAGCAGCTTCTCACTGGGCCCTCACCAAATTTTAACATGCACAGCCCATGGGCTGTCCATAAACCAAAACAGAACAGAAAACAATTCTCTCTCCTCCAGCGATCCAGTTGCAAGGGTGTTATGTGCCTGTATGGGAAATTCTGGGGGAAGCACAGTTTTGTGTGGGTTATCTGAGGGCATGGGCTGTGTGTAGTCTTCTTTTCAGGTACTTTTTTTTAAGGGTGAGTGGTGTATGAGGTGTGGATTATTCTCATTAAAAAAAAAGGAAATTTCTACTGGTGGGGGCTTGTTTTCATTTTAGTAAACTGGCTTTCTGACTCTGTTTCCTTGAAATTGCTATGGTGTCCCTCCAAAAATCATGCTGGTAGAGAGAAGAGCCCTTGCTCTCTCCCATGGCAGGCTCTCCTTCAGCCCCTGGGAGGCAGAGGCTGAGGGACTACTGGGGCTGGCAAAGAAAGGGCCACCTGTGGCAGTTGTCTCTATCCAGACAAACCTCTTTGGTTTGCTCTCAGTTGGTTTATATCTTAATCCTGTGGCAGTTTCAGGACCAAATAATTTATTTCTGATTGTTGGTGATTTTTTTAAGCTGGCAGAAGAAGGCACAAGAAGAGTCAGTGAATAAACATTAAAGCTAGACAAATTCAGTCTCAGAAGAAGGTGCACATTTTTCACAGTGGGCACAGTTAACCATCAGAACCACCTGTGTAGTGATTCAGTGGATTTTCCATCACCTGAAGGCTTTAAATTGAGCCTGCATGTAATATAATACGCTTTAAGTAGAACTTGCAGACTTGATTCAGAGTTGCCTGGGTGAGATTTTTTGGTCTGTTTTGTGCAGCTGGACGGAGCAGATGGTCAGAAAAGCTACGAAAATAACTCCCCTAGGAGATCTGTGTTTAAATAAGCAAACAAACAAACCCATTGAAAATGATATCCACACATACAGATGGATGAAAATTACAAGTCCTTAGCAATACTAGAAAACGAAATGTTTGTGTGCTGTAACTGACCAGTCTGGGTACGCCAGACACAGGGTAATTTGCAGGAAAGCATGGTAAACTGCTTGTGCTGAGAAGGAAAGGGTTAAGATGTGGCACTTGTCGGGGGGGATGCCCCCCACACCCTGCCGCCCCATGGTGTTGACAGGAGCAGACCCTCGTGCTGTATCTCTGCTCCCTGACTTTTGGCATCCCACCCGCGCCGGCGTGAGGTGCTTTGGGTCTCTGAGCACCCAGTAACTGGAGGGGTGCGGAGCCAGGCTGTCCCAACTAGGCAGCACACGGGAAAGCTGAGCTCCTCTTTAAACCCAGCTGCCCAACCTGGGTGAGTCTGTACAGCCTTCTGAGTTCTTGGATCAGGCCCCTCTCCCCTAATAGCCAACCTGTGAAGGCGCCAGCCCTCCCAGAGAATGTCAATGAACAGTTGGAGCTCTTCATTAGAGAGAACCTAATTAGACGTTTATTATTTATGTGATTTTACATTAATGGCCTGGCAACAAGATTTATTTCTCAACTTATTTGTTTCACAATGTGGTTTCTTCAGCAATCAATTGATATTTGGTTAGCTTAATAACTATCTTGTTAAAATTAAATTAAATGCTACTCTGATTTAACTGTATTAAAATAAATGTTGTCATTGTTAATGAAATGCAAATAACTATTTAAATTGTGGCAGTGCTTCATTGAGTTGCCACCGTTGGGTGGAAGGATGTTGAAGAACGTGCTCGTGAGGCAGGGGACGGCAGGAGGTGCTGAGAGCTGGGACCCCCAGCCAGCACCAGCAAGGCAAACGGGAGCGTCCCTCTGTCTCCAGCAGGTCCTGGTCAATAACCACAACAGTGTAGGAAAGCAAAGTTTCTCTGTTTACATAGGAAATCTGTTCTTTTAACTTTCACTCTCTGATATGCATGCTATGCTAGAAATGAAAACTGAGTCTGGCTACAAGCATCTAAGAGCAGATACAGGTGCCTGATGTCTGAACAAAGGGATCATCGAGCTTTCCCTGCAGTGTGGGACAAAGCCTGGCAGAAAGGTGTCCCCATGCTTATTCATTTCCTGGCACCGTGTGGTACCGTGCACAGAGGCCTGAGCCCCCCGTCTCGGCAGACATGGATGGAGGCAGCTATAGCGAGATGAGTCCTCTGTAGGTTCCTGCTGTGTAAATAAATGCCTGTCCCTCCCACCTCCCCATTCCTCTGGCAGGTAGCAAGCACAGACGTGGAAAAAGTCTTCAGTGAGTCTGGGCTGGAAATAAGGATTTGTGAGCAGACAAGCAGCTCTTTTGCCATAAACTTCTGCTGCTCCTTAGGTCCAAGGAGGAGTCTCTGGGTACAGGCAGTGGGTTACGAGACACCAGCAAACAAACTCAGCTTCTTCAGCGAATCAGACATGGGTAAGGGAAGGCTGTGGATCTCTGCAGATCTTTCCATCTCTGTAGATGGAAAGAACAGTGTCCATACAAAAGTCAAAATGTGTTACCAAAGCTTTCCACTGATGTGGATGCCTACATGAAATAGTAGAAACAGCAGCCGGAGTCATCAAGAAAAAAGTCCTGACATGTTGCCAAAGCTTTATGCTGCAACTACTCAATCTAAAATGCGTGGCGCGTAGGGTTGATCCAGCTTCCTTTGTAGTCAGCATTGATACCACTTGTCACTGCAGCAGGAGCCGGGGCAGGGCTGCCCTTGTGAGAGAGAGAGAAGGTGAATGCAAAGCTCAACCTCCGTAAGTAGGGTCAGGTGTACGTCCCTGCATTCAGAGGAGTCTGCGCGTTTCCCAAAACAATGGAGAAAATGAAGACATGGTGCTGCACAAGCAGCTGGTTTTGTCTTTTTTTTTTTATGTGCAGACAAATTGTTCATTTGTGTCCTTAATGACCAAATTTGTATGCACAAGTCCTTGTTAGTGAGTTACAAGTACTGCAAGAACGGTTGCATGTACAGAGTTGGAGCAAAGCCCGCAGAGGATTCCTTGAAATAACTAACTAACTGCAAAAAGGGTCAGTCACAGGGTGAGTTCCCAGTCCTTCTCTCCAAAAGCACTAGCACGTCCAGGCATTTACTATTCACACAAACCGTTAATCACCAGTGGTGCAGCAAAGAACAAACTCTTAACAGAAACCGTGCTGCAGTTTGTAACACTTGTATTTTTGCCCACGTGCATTACCAGTTATTGACAAAAGTGCAAGGAGCACACGTGTATGCTACAGCGAGAAGTTATTCAAGATGAAGTACAGTACTGGATCTGTATTCCCTCCACAGTCCAGACAGGCATTTCATCACATATATGTGATTTTTTTTTTTCTTTTTGCATTTCCGGATATAATGATGCAACAGATCTAAGCCTGGGTGATATAATAGATAGGATGAGGAATCAGAAAAAAAAGAGTGAAGTTCAGCTCAGTATGAAATGTCCAAAGATTTAAACTTGGTGTGTTTTTTAATAAAGTTAGATGAACAACATATGATGCCTTGTGCTATATTAATCTTCCAGCGCTTGATGCTTCACGTGATTTTCCAGCAGCTTTCATTTATTGAATTTCCTGCTTAGATTTTTAGTGAAAAGCAAAGAAGATTATGAAACATCCCCTTTTTAATTCTAATTTAATAGCATACAATTAGCTAAATACATCATTTGCTACAACTTCAGTTAATACATTGTTAAATATTATTTTTACAATAGTGTGCCAAATGACATATTAATAATATTTGGTGTCATTAGCACTAGATTACAAAAATATTTGCATACTGCTTATTAGGATGTGATATGATGCGTTTCCATATTGGTTGACTATGTAGGTGACTAAGGATTATTAAATAGTTCTCAACCCGTACCCTGGATTTTAAAACTTCCAGATTTGTTCGTTTATTTTAAAAAAGAATTAAAGTCAAGTCCCTGACACTGTTTTTGTGGCATGGTTTTCTAGAATAAGTGCATTCAGCCTTATTCCTGTTCAGATTACACTTTTGTATTTATACTTAGCCTGCCCCAGTTCCCTGAAGTTTGGTTTCTTTATTCTTCTCTATTTTTTAGTCTGCCAAGAATGATGAGGTTGAAAATTGATCCTGCCTTGGGGATGAGGGACCAGAGTAAACGACCTCCATGGGGCCTTTCCAACCCTATTTTAGTTTGATCCTGTGTAGACTGGAGCTGTCATGCATCCAGCCGGCTCGTGGTGGAGTCAAAGCAAACCAGTGTCCACACTTGGCTGCAGCTTCTGTACTGAGAAAAAGAGAGCAGTGCAGCTCCAGCCATCACTTGGTGTTTTTATAACTGTTGTGCTGGTGAGACAGGGAGATGCAGGGCTCCCTCCTGGGTCAGATGTCCTCTTGTTACTGCCGCTGCCCCAAGGGATTTAGTACTGGGTTGATCCTCCAGCCTCCAGGCTTCTTGTTGAGCCCTGGGACACTGGCTGTCTCCCGGCTGGAGGGGGCTGCTGTGGTGCCTGACTGCACCGAACGCCCTTCGCTGCAGGGCCTGGGACTTACAGCATTTGACAGTAATGCACCGTGCTGCAGTTGCAGAAAAATGGAAGGTGTTACTTGATGTTGCGCAGCACAGAAAACCAGCGGCAGCTTGTGCCGAGGTGTGCCAGCCAGCGGCGTGCTGGAAACATCAGGATAATGCGGGAGGCACTTGAGGTGCCAGATTTCATCCTGGGTTCGAACTTTGTCTCTCCTAACCCTAGGGACGGCTCACTCCAGGGCTTTGGTCTGGCCCAAAAGTGATGACAGGAAGCATTTGCAAACTTGAAATGACATTTGGCTTTCCAGGGCCACCCAGTATTTGGGCTTGCCTTTCCAGGGCTACAAGTACTTCCAGGTGTTTGGGGCAGAGCCACATGTAAAAACATCCTTTTCAAGAGCAATAGCGCTCTGCCACTTGTGCTGTCTGCAGCATGGAGGCAACAATTAACGGGAAACTTTAGGGATGAGGTTCTAGCAACTAATTGGAAATGTCAAATGTTAATGATTAGTTTAGAAAAATCAAAGTGAGGTGTTACTTTAGTTGTGGTACCAAGTTCTGGGCTGATTGGTCCGGAGGCTGGAGCTCCTAGGTGTGCTGAGCAGATGCCGCAGCTGCAGTGAAGCAGTAGCACTCAGTATTTATGCAATACTCTGACATTCGTGATTTGTTTTGAAAATAAATACTAGTAGCTGCAACTCAAGAAATGCACAAGCTCAGCCCCAGAGTTGCCTTTACTCTTCTCAGGAATCACTTCCAGCAAGAGGGGAGTTTAATCTATGTTTTTCCTGCAGTCCTTGGGCTGGATACCTGTGTCTGTACTGGTGGTAACCCCACGCAGGCAGCAAGGCTGCGAAGGCTTTTTGATGGCTGTGGGGTGTAATGATGAGCTCACAGAGAGAAAAATTGCTTTGGCTTTTATTGTGTCCTTCTGGATTTTTGTTCAAAAGTAAAATTCCAGGATGCTGGTGGAGGGTTTCTCTATTTCTTTCCTCCTTTCTTTTTCTCTCTTAGCGTCTTGAGACAAAAGTGTTTAACAACAGACCGTAATAGAATGGAAAGTAAGTAACAGCAAAGAGCAAGTAGAGAGAGGTCAGGTGAACACGAACTAGTTTCCGCAGCCTTTGACAGCTCATCTGGTGGGAATAATGAGTAATTTATGTAGCATTCCCCACTTCAGATTATCGAGTGGCTAGACTGAAGCTGGGAAGCACTCCAGGTCCAAATCAGATACAACAAAGGGGATATTTGTAGTCCTTTGTGTATTCCTTTATTGTATTCATTTTTATTAATTTCCTGATACTGAAAGTATTCAGGGTGGGGAAGACAAGGTTTCACATCCCACACTGTCCTTGTGGTAGTCGCTCAGGGTGCTGGGGTCAGCACATCCGTGGCAGGTCTGTGAGGCTGCACTGTTGGCTTCGGATGAGATCCTGGCATCAGGTACTCTGCCCGGCTCTGCCACTTAATCCTTCATGTCCTTGAGCCTACTGCTGATCAGTCAGAAGAAACTGAAAAAAGAATTTAGGTTTAGTTTACCAGTAGGGAAGGGTCACTGTGAAGTACTGCCAAATCATTTTCTGGTCCACAAGCAAGTCAGTCTGCCTCTTCAGGTCCAGACTGACACTCAGCTCGTTCTGGTTTGTCCCAAAAACTGGGCTACCAGAGGACGGCTGCCGCCTCAGCAAAAAGCATGGCGAAGGCAAAATTGCAGTCCCTTTCTCTGCAGTCTCAGCCTGTACAGCAGCTCTTCCCCAGCTGCGTGTCTGGCAAACAGCCCGAATTTGTAACCTGGTGGCCATACATACAGTCCTAGTCTCACCCATAGAGTCAGCATCGCTATGAGTGCCTCGTCCTGCCCTAGGGAAGGATGAAGGTTAGAGAAGCGCTTGGGCAGGGGTATGGCTTCTCCCAGCTGGCCGTGCTGAAGACAAATTCTCACTTTGGAGCAGTTCAAGAAATGGCAATTAAATCTTAGTAAATTCAGAAAGCAGTGTTCTCCTTAAAAAGCCCCAGAAAGATGCCAAGGGGTAGGGTGGTCCAGGTGACTGGAGATGCTGACCCCATCAGCTGCTGCCTCTGAGCTCGTTGTCCCAGCCCCATCCCCGCTCCTGGCACAGCTCCTCTGTCTAATGGAGATGCTTACATGGGGCAAGATGATGCTCGGTGGCCTGAATGTTCCCGGGGGGGCTGGAGTGACCTGCTCAGACACCTGAGAGTCCTGTGCCTGTCCGTGTCCTGCCTGCCTTCCTCGCTCTCTGGGAGGGTTCCCATGGCTGGGTTCTGGAGGGGAGAAGCTGCAGGATGGTTGGCCTCCTTGCACCTTTGACTTCTTCAGAAAGCATGTGAAGAAGGGCTCTGTCAATGGAGAGCAAACGGGCTCAGGGGGACTTTGTGCAGCGCTTGCAGCTACCGCAAGCTTTTGGGTTGGTTTTTTTTGGTAACATTTGTAATTACTTCACCAATTGTGAGTGTTCTTTTGTGCATTTGCCTAAAGAGAAATGATATACAGTAGACTGGGAAATGTCTCCTGTTCTGTAAAAACAAACAAAAAGAACCAACAAAATCTAAATAACCCCCTTAGAGGCCTTTTTCTACTGCAGCTATTCTAGTATAAGGGGTTAGGAGAGCTTTTGTTAGAGGTGGAAAAAAGGGATTTCAGCTTGCAGTATATTTTGCCTGTTTTGCTGCGAACAAAATCACATGCTACCCATAACGCTTAGGGGCATATTGCTTAAACAGATTGCAAATAACCTTTTTGGGTAACTATTAAACAAATTTAAATGTGTCCTAATTACATTTATTCACAGCAGCTAAGATTATTTGAAGTAATGTTACTTTTCCATTGGAATTCTTTATAGCCAAGTTAACAGTTGCATTAGTTTCCAAACATGTATGTCCTTGAAAAAAATACACCAACAGTTCTTCTGAGCCCAATGCTCTCCAACTGCAATCCCTTTATACCATTGCATCCGTCTTTTGTAGATGACATTACTCACTCCAGTTTTATATCAGTGCGGCTAGAAATAGAATTAAGTCTTCTACCTCCAGTCAACGTTATTCGGCGTTAATCCTCTTTGGCAGTGGCAGTGGCCAGCTCACTGCCAGCTGTTGGCAGGTCATTGTGAAGCACTGGAGTTGATGTCAGTTACAGAAGTTGAAAATGCACATGGTGTTTAATGGAGAAGTATTACAAATTTCTTTAAAATGAGTGAGCGCACTTAAATTTTAAGGCAGCTGTTAGGATGAGCCCTCTGTACTCCCATGAGCATTTGGTAGCTGCTAAGGGAGGAAACTGAAAATTAATTATCTATTTTTCCCATTCTCATGCCAGTTTACTGTATTAGCATCTCAATATCTCAGTTTGTCTGTAAAATGGACAAATACTCACCTGGTCACTCTGCCACAGAGCAGTGAAGCTTATCTAATATCCTGCAATAGTAATGTTGTAATTGTAGCAACCTCCATCCAAAGGGCTGAAAGTGTTCAAAGGAGTAATCGTTATTCTAATTTTGTAAGTGGGGAAAGTGAAACGGAGAACTGTAGTGACCTGTCAGAGGGGGTGAGGGGCAGGAACCGGGCTTCCCAACTCTCCCTGCCTCTCCTGTGGGGTATCAGGTATGAAGTCAGGGCAAGCAGCAGGGAGGCTGCCGTAAGACAGGGGTCTTCGTGTGCATCTTGAAATACTATGGGTCTGTACGAAGCATACAGCTTTAGGATATCGGACTGCCTGTGTTCAGGGGTAGCTCCTGCAGAGCCTTCTCGGGGGGTTGCAGGTGAGATCAACCATATTCTCCTTGCAGGATTGGGGATGGTTGCGTCTGTTGTTGTAAGAAGAGAAATATCCATAGTTCTCCCCTCTAGTATTTGATATTAAGAATTTCATAATGCAGTTGCTTATGTACTCTTCCTCGCCTTGTTCTTCTTGTATCAATATAAATCTACATTTTCTCTCCTTTTAAGCAAAAGGCTAGTATTTCTTTCCATCCCACACAAGCTAAACCTAGAATACCTGCAGTTAGATTAAACACCACTAACAAAACCTCTGTTTTGCAAAGAGTTGGAGGCAAGATGATGTAAAGTGACTCATGGTTTATACACAAGTATATGAAAGCCAAACTAGCCTTTGGATAGCTATGGATAATTCTTTCTGTCCCATAAAAGACTGGTAGTTCATACTGTTTTTCATATTTTAGTTGCTGGGATTTCATACCGATTATGGTATTTATTTAAAATAACAAGCTATGTGAGTCTGTCTAATTCCCAAGAACCCCATTGCCACTGTTCATTACGAGCTACGATTAGTGACAGGATTACATTGTTAATGTCCGCAGGTATTCTGAATATTAGACCTGTCTCTTGTGTGTAGTTCTCCCTTCTGGTTACCTGGGAGTTGTCTGCTTGTATTCCCTCACCTCAAATCTTTACCAACCAGAAATTACACACTTGTAAAACAGGCATGCTGTTCTGTTACAGTGAATCAATGGCTTTGGTTTCAGTCCTCTTTTTGTGTGTTATTAAATACAGAAGTTTTTTTACATACAGCATGAGTGCTGTTGCTGATTAAAAGTTTTTGTTACATTTTGAACTGAATCCTCAGCACAAAGGTGAAGGTTAAGTTTGCTGATGGCTTGCGGCTCCACAGTATATTTCTTTGAAGCTGGAGGTGAAAGAAGAGGACACAGTGATGGGTCTTGGTATCCGTCTAGAAAAAGATTGGGTGATGGACTGGAGTTTGGTCTCCAGAAGACTGAGTTTTATTTGCTAGTGCAAGCTGGTGTTGGCTTAGACCATGTTCAGGTGCTCAGTTGCATTTTTGACCAACTTGTGATGTAGATCTACTGTTCCTATTTATCTGTAACATCCCTAGAATATAACTTGATTTTCCCATTAGCCTGTACTTTCATTAAAAACCCCCATATATTTAAATGGGGGATACAGCCAAAACTTATGGCTCCAGTTTCAAATTCTACAAGGACAAGCTGGCAATAGCCAGGTTTGCTGTGGCTCCTTGAAACTGTACAACAGCCCATACAACCACAAAACATTTGCAAAAGCTTGTTAAACAGCAAGGACTTGTGGTCCCAGAGATTTGGTAGGTTAATTCAGATTAGAAACGCTTTGGGGTTTTCGCTATGAGATGCATATATCCTAGCATGGAGTGGTTACCTTTCTCCTTAATGCAGTCTTCAGAAATTTGTGTACTGCACCATACGTACCTGCCCAGTGCGATGGGTAGAACCGTCTCTTGGTGGAGCCCTGTAATACTGGTTTTGGAGTATGGTAGCAAGGAGAGTGGCACTTGCCACGCTCATAGTACAGTACTCAAAGGACAGGTTCGAGCTGTGTCTGTCACCAGAATTGGCTTCCATGGGAAACCAAACTGCAGATAATCTAAACAGGACACTTGCAGAAGATTTTAGTCCCTATATCGCTGCAAGAACAAGACGGCCTGCGTTCAAGTGAAAAGAAGCCCTCATTCTGAGCCCCATATTAACATGTTTTTCATTTCTTTCTTTCCAAGTTGACCAAAGTGAAACCAATCTGCCTCAAATTTCATAGTCAAGATTTTGTGCCAAGATTATATATAGTGGGTCAGCTATTCAGAGCTGGTAATTTATGTGAATACAAGATTTGTACTGATTTGTTGTTACCTAAAATGACTAATGTTTCATAAAAACAAATTTCTGCTTGTGGATTGGTCTGAGAGTGTCAAATACTGCGTCTGTACCCGCGTGTCACTCTCTGACACTGCTCGTGGGTAGCTGGTCACTTCAGCCAGGCAGGCCTGTCTCTCTCCTTGGACACTGGTGGTCAAGGCACGGAAAGGTAGGGTGGCCCTTGAAACTCCAGGAAAGAGTGGGAGTCGTTTCTGGAGTGAAGGAAGAGCTATGCCAGCTGGATTAAAACACTGTTAGGACATCTAATGTTGTTTGGAAAAAACCCATAACCTTTAAAATATATATTCGCAACCGTAAAGCTCCCTGAAACTTTCTCGGGGCGGGAAATGGCTGATTGTCAGGCCTGTATGCATGTTGAACTGATCAGTGTAATAATGATGGGAGTAATGGGTACATTGAATTAATTGTTAATACCTCACCTAGGTGAGAGTTGCCATAGCTTTGGTCATCTTGCATGCCCCCGGCATTGCCTGGGACCTGAGCAGGAGCCTGCCAGGCACAGGACTGCGGGGAACGTCCCCCACCATGGTTCCCACCGATGTGTCATCCATCCTCTCTCCCTCTCCCTTTGCCCATGCCTTTCTGCCTTGGCAGCAAAGCCCTTTGCTCCAGGGCAGGCTGCAGGTGTCTCCCTGTGGAGGGGACGGGTCCTTGCAGCCTCTGTTTTAGAGGTACCCTTACCGGCTGGGATGGACTTCAGTAGACTCCAATAGGTGGGCCATGGCAGAGCATCAGGAAGCAGATGGGTGCACACTGAAAGCAAAGGGCCATTTGGCACGTAGTCATTAGCCGTTGCCGAGTGCATTAGTCCTCTTATGTCTTTCAGAAAGTCACCATTTTATAACAGAAAATTGCTATTTTGTTCCAAGTAGACTTAATTTCTATAATAAGAATAAACCCCCTTAATTAGGGTTACGAAGAAGCGGAATATCATGTGCTTAATAGGAAGGGCAGTACCTGCTAAGGTCACAGAAGGGGACGGGATGGGGAAGGGGGCCGGGGCCGGCTGTAGCATGGTGCAGAGTGTGGCCCTGCACCAGGGCGGCTGCACGGGCGCCCCGCAGCCCAAGGGGTTTGTGGCCGAACAGTTGCTGCCCAGTGCTGCTGAGACGGTGTGGGTGGGGGCGAGGCACGCTTGGCCTCTTCTGGCAGCCATGCTTTCACCTCCATGTGCTGAAATCCCTGCGCCTTACCAGCCGGCCCTGTGCCTCAGGCTTTGGCCACTGTTCCGGAAAACTCTGCTTTTTGCCCGTGGACTGTAGTGGATATTGTGCAGATTTGGCTCTGTCAGAAGAAGACATTTTTGATCATTTATGTTCAGTTTGTGTGATTTGGGGATTGGCTCAGCTACTGATACTACCTTTATTGCCAGCACCCTGGTGCAAGTGACCACCGGTAGCGCGTCATTTGTTGGTCTCCATTCACCACCACTAGTTAATTAAATGACACTTTCGTGTAGTTGGTGAAGTCCTCTAATTAACGTATAACTGAAGCAGAGGGCAGACGGAGCCGACTGTCTCTGGTAACAGCAGAGCGTGTTGAAGTGGAACACAACACGCAACCCCTGCGGGGGTCGAGAGCAGTGAGGGGAGTGGGAGCCGCTCCGGTGCGGCGGGACCGGCACTGAGACCGTGCCGCACCGATTCATTATCGGCCATCACCACCTAGTGGCTAAAAGGATCCGTCTGGATTCATCTGCCAACTTACGTGTCTCTTTCAAGGCCTTTCCCCCCCAAAAAACGAGTTTTCAGATAGGGTGTGCATTTGCTGGGGCTGGTTCTGGACTCACGACGGCTTTTGCGACAACGGGAAATTTCCTTCCGTGCAGAGAACCGCTTCTGCTCCGTGCAAACTGACATCCGAACGGACCCGTCCGTGTTGCCTCCTAGACACCTCGACTGCGTGCGTGGATAGAATGGAAGTGGTTTATTCTTTGCCCAGGAGGTGAACAGACCTTTTATACAACCCAGATTCACACGTAGTATGACCCCAATCCTGAAATCCAAGGCGGTGGGGATCCGTGATGCAGGCTTTCATCTACTTACAACAAAAGGGATAAAGCCCCTGTCCCTAAAATAAAAAATAACCTGGTTCTTGTAAGTCCTTTAAAGGTGTACCCTAGAAAACAGGGGTGGGAACACTACACAGTATTGAGGTGGGATGGGCACCTCCATTTCCTTGTTAACAAATGGTTAACAAAGCTAAGAAGATACTGAAGCCCACTAAAAGAATAGATGGGACTAGAAACGATATCGTTGTCCTGGTCCCTTCTTCAGCACGAGCCATATTAATCTGTTTCAACTGCATCAGTTGCATCCTCCTTTTCATTCTCCCTACCCACGCTTCTGGAAACTTAAACTTCTGCCTGTCCCCTGGCAAATGTACCTCCTGGTTCACTTGGACCCAGGTTTTTGCCTTCTGCCTGTGCCTTCAGCTGCCCCCCTCAGAGGGGAGGCTGCAGGTGAAATCCAGATAACGTCTGGTAACGTTTTCTTCAGATAGTGAAAGACTCTACAATAAAACTTGTTCCCGACAGTTCAGTGTGCTCACTGTGGCAATTAAATTAAGTGAGAAAGGAGTTATGGGTCCTTCATTATAGTTGTGATTATCCTTTTAATTTCATTATTTGCTAATGGATAAAATGCTTGACACCCTTAAGGGTATGTTGGCAAAGGTGTTTGCTGGCAAAGTGGGCGCTCTCTGCCCTTTCTCCAAACTAGTCGGCTCCCAGCATGGCTGAAATACTCCTCTGCCTCCGCAGGACCGGAGAAGGGCAGGATGAGGTTGCATGCGCTCACAAACTGCCCTTTGAGATGGTCCCTCCGTGCCTTTAAAAACTGTTTTCAAAGCTGCTGTGTGCAATAGAATTTTTCAATATGTCCCCATGCCTCCCATTACCTCAAATCTTTTGCAGGGTTGGTGGGGAGCCTGGGCAGACTCGGGAAGTGTGCAGCCGTGCTGGCAGCCACAGGCGCACCAAGGAGCCGGAGAGTCGTGGCTTTTGGTGCAGAAAGGGGTTCAGTTCCTATAAATCCGAATTGCTTCAGCTGCCGTTGCCAGGCTGTGGGTGATGCCTGATCCATCCCTTGGTTCCTCAGGCTAATCCCCGCAAAGGGCCTCTGCCCGGGGGTGGCCCCGGTGTAGCTTGGCATGAACACCACGGCATACCCTGGTGGCATGCAAAACCAGTGACTTTCACGTGCTCCTCTTAAACAGGTGCCTGCACGGATCTTCAGAGGGTGGGATAATTAAACCATGTCATTTTTAGGAGGTCACCTCTATACCCTGGACCTCGGGACAGTTGGTAGGCCAAGCAGGCTGACACAGAAACAATTAAAGGCTCACTGGTGGGTGAGTTTCTTAGTGTAAGCCTCATGGATTTGGGGTAGTGCTGGTCCATGATAAAATATTTCAGTTTTTCTGGCTGTTTTTTCTTCCCCGTGAGAAAAAATTAAAAAATATCTTCTGAGCCTACTATTTTCTGCAAGGGGGAAAAAATTTCTGAAAATTTGCTTCAGATGAGTGTGTTCTGTGATGCCAAAAGTGATTTTCAGTGGAAGGTGTATATAGAATTCATGGACTAGCTTGTTGGTAGTTTTATTTTGAAGTTTCTTTTGGGGTTTTGATCTAGAAGTGATATAATCTTAATGAAGAGTAAAACCAGAACAAAACCAACCTTCTTTCAGTTGTTTTCTTGACCCTCTCCTAGTGCGCACACCTGAGCTGTAGTTTGCGCGCGTGTGTGTGTGTGTGTGCATTTAGTTTGCGTGTATGTGTGTTGATCAAATGACCAACATTCAGCCTCCCCTCTCTTACAAAAATACCCTGAACGGTGCTGGCTGGTGGGAGATCAGAAATCCCTTCAGGAGCAGAGGTCTGTGACGCCTGCCCAAGCTGTACTTCAGCAAAGGGCAATTACCATATGTATAATATCCTTGTGAAAATACTTCCAACGTGTAGGCCGCTGGGCCAAGGTTACCCTTGTTCTCCAGCTGAGGGGCGATGGGCTGCAGATGTCTTCTCAGAAACACACACCTTTGACCTTTCCTTGTTGGTCCACCATCCGTTTGCAAACAGGCATGAGAAGCATGAATGGCGACAGGCGGGCTTGCCGCCCGGGCGGTGTAAAGCTGGCAGAACAAGTGGGATGCCATGCCAGGAGCAAAAACGCGAGCAGAGCACCAACTCTGCATACTTGTAAAAGACAGGGCCTTTTTTATCCCAGAACATCCAGCCTGCCTGCGAGGCTTCAAGTTATCATTCAGGTAGCTGAAGCCAACCACATAGCTGCATGCTGTAAGGTCGGGATCTCTTGCACTGTGCACAGCTGTATGTTCACACAACGCCTTTTGTCTGTATGGCCCAAATGTGCGTTTAATCTAAACGCAAGACCGTTGCCTGGCCTTCTGCCTCCCGGACTGACTTAAAAGTACTATGTAGGTGTAGTCACGGCTGGAGTAGGCACAGTTAGCTTTGCCAGGGTGTGGGTACATACCAATATTGTGCACGTGCGGTGTAACATGTACCGCTCCATCTCCTCTGCCTACCTGGTGAGGGGCAAGTGAAGCAGCTGTGCTGCGCACGGCTGGATAATCTGCCATTTTAGTGCAGCAGTGGCCCCCCGGCCTGCCAAAGCAAGCATTTTGCAAGTGTCTCTGGTACAACGCAGTGACTTATTAGCATGCTGAGGCCCAGGAAGGGTGCTTGCTGCATGTGAGAAACTGTTGAAGGTACTGAGTTGGCAGAAAGAAGAGGGAAGGAGCTTGGGAAGCAGACAGAAAAATCAGCAAAGTAACGTAAAGGAAAAGTGTTGCTGTGGGAACCGGCTGACAGGCAGGCAGGGTAGAGTCCAGGCAGAACTGCCGGCACCCGGCCAGCCGCTGCCAGTCACCAAGCAGAGACAGGAGAGAGCAAGTGCCAAAAGCACGCAGAAATCCCCCCTGCTGACAAGCCCTTCAGCACAGCCACCCACTGTAAGCCAGTAAACTGGTTTGAACAAATACCGTGGACAGAGTCTGGGGAATTTCTTGGAAGCCCTGGTCCTGAAGTCTATTACTTTGAAATTAGTGATTAGGCTTCAAAACAGGTGTCTAAAGCGTGATTTAAGGACTGAATGTGTCAGGCCATATGTATTCTGGAGGTCAAAGCCTCTAGGAAACCGCAGGCAGTAATGAGTCCCCCATCCTTTCACTGCTGCCTTATGTGTAGCTCTGGTTTTCCCTCATCTCACACCAGCACATGGTAAATTCCTCCAACCCATCACATTTATCTTTGAAAGTGACTTCTCAAGCAAGCAGAGGATCTCTCCTCCTCTTTCTCTCTCCCTCTCAGCTCAGAAGAACCTCTTCCTCTTTCATAACGTTATAATGAACCTGAAATCTGTTGTATTTTTTCCAGGCCTTTATGAAAAATTCAAGCCAACTTTTACCTGCCTGCAGTGTGCGATGCTAGGACAGAGACAGCGAGGGGGAAAAGTCTTGTCAAGCCAATGACTGCATTTAACTTGCGTTGCTTGTTTCTCCCTCTCCTTGGAGAGATGTACAAATGAAAATTCAAGAGACCAGAATAAAAAAAGCGTGGCATGATCGAGGGTGGCATTAGCAACAAAATGGGAAAGGACATTTTGTTCGTGTCACAACAGGATCTATTTTTAAACAGCTTGTTGTATGTTTCATGTCATAAAATCATTTCAGGGATNAAAAAAAAAAAAAAAAATAATATCCATGCCCACTGCAGAAAGCACTAAAATAATCCACTCCAGCCACTTCAGACAGGATATATGGAAACGATCAGCATTAGTCTGAGGTAAGAACAAGCAGACGCAACTATCTGTTGACGTAGAATAAAGAGAGAGAAGAGCGGGACTTTGCTCAAGTAGTTTGAAAGAGCCGGTGGCATTGGAAGGATCATTAGGGATGATAGAAGCAGTAATTTGTTTGACCTAGTAACTGCTCTAATTGGTGGCCATCCCTTTGAATACGAATATCCCCTTGAATATTTCCAGTAACTCTCCTGGAAACAAAACAAATGTGTTTAGATATCCTCTGGGTGGGGGAGACTGTTTTTACTACTGAGGCAGAGAGAGAGGGGGGTGTCAGGTGCCATCAAGTGCTTTAAAAACATGCTTTCTCTTCAACCGGCAAGAGCATCTCAAAGTGATTGTGTTTTTTCTATGTACAGCTCTAATTAAAGGCCTAGGTTTCAATTAGTCTCATTTTCCTGGCCTATAATGTTACGTGTCAGTCAAAACATTTTGTTTCAAGCAGGAAGCTCACCTGTAAGGGTCCAGCCAGTATACGTACTGGTCTGAGATGGTTTTAGTTCTAGATGAGGTGTGATTTTAAAAACGTATATAGGAATGAGGCATCCAGGTCCCACTGAATTTCACTTTGACGTATTAAACCCACATTGATGTCTTCAAAGCATCTCAAAGGGCAAAATGTGATAACTGTGCTTCAAATTCATTTTCAAAGATGAGTGGTCAACTTTTGTCAGAACACTTTCAGATTTAAAAAATATTTTAAAATTTACATTTTCTGATTCATGTTATCTTCCCGTAAAGTGCGCCCAAGCTAACACCAGTTACATTCGTCCTAGTGTGGGTACTGATCCTTCTCAAGCGTTCCACCTCTGTTAATGGGACATGAGATGTAGACACGATACACACATCCAGCAGTCAAATGCTGCTGATGACCAGGCATTAAGTTTAAAAATGATCTAGTAAATTGTGTAAACATGACTGGGAAGGAGGCTTTTTTCCTGATGAACATTATTCAGTGTGTCAGAGGGACCTCATCTCCTCATCCAGTCTTCTACAGCACCTCTGCCATGGGCTATGATCTTGACAGGAACCTGGTTCCCCCATGGGAAAACCTCTCTTTACAAGTCTTTCCAGGGAGATACCTGATGAAATGATGACTCAGCAACTGGCAATGTGTGAGAGAGACTGTATCACCTGCCTTCCCGAGGAGCCCCTCTGCCCTTTGCCTGAGCCTTCCCTCCACTTCCCCTCCCTCTGCTTTGGGCAGGTTATCTGACCATGTGGGTTATCTCAAGAATAATTTTCAAGCATCATTACAGTAGGAAAGGGGCAGGTGACATGTGTAAGCTATGTGGGCAAGATGCTGGAGCTGTCTTTCAGGTTAATTTGTAATGCTTTGAAAGATCATAGCCCAACTTTGCTGACATGGTGGTTTATCTGAGGAATAAACAGAAGTCCAAGCAGGGCTGCTGTTTCTTGTCTCTTTCTCCACTGTTGGGTAGGCTTTTGTAAGAAACATTGTATTTTACAGAGTTAAATGACACAGTAACTGAGAAATATATCTTTATTATTAGAATGTTTATATTCTAAAAACTTTTGTCTGGGGTTACAGTACAATCCAATTTCTTTCTAAGTAACTAACCTGGTGTTTGTTCAGCAAGTAACTGTAACTTAGGCTCTGAAAGTTTAAGAACATGCAACTTTTACTCTCTTTTTCTCTTCCTCCCCCAAAAGGACAACTTACAGTCAAGATTTTGGCATGATAAATAATAAAATAAACATCTCATTTGTGAACTAGTAGTTGCACTTAACTTTGGTGACTAACAGAGTAGATAGGCTTTTAAAAATAAAAATACTCTTTCAGTGTCAAGTGGATAAGGGAACGGATGAATGTATTTTACTTTATGATCTTTCTAAAGTTCACCTTTATTATCTTCAAAAAGGGTCATTTTTTTCAGGTTTGTAAAAGGATGTGGGAAGCAACAGAAAAAACTCAAGGATGCTTCTGTTTTGTGGCTTGCCTAAGAAAGTTGCTGTAACACACAATCTGACCCAAACCCATGCAACACAATTAACAACTCCTCTTCACCACACACAGTGCCTAGCCTAAGGCCAAGTGTGGCCTTGTGACACAGTTAAATAAATATTAAAATGTCATTACAGCCTAAATACCTGAATTGGTTTTACACTGTGACTTTCTACTGAAACAGTGTTGAGAAACTTTAAACATATATCTGATTGTTCCATATACACTATTTAAAATAAAAGTGAGGAATACTCTCTTTCTTCACTCTGCTACTTTCTGGGAGCTCTGTACACTGACATATGACATCTGTAGTTACCTGATCCTAGCTGACTGATTGGTCATCATCTTCTGCTTTTAAAATATTGCAACTCAGGTGCTTATTGCAGCAGTAATCATAGTGATACACTGATTTTTAATACTCAGTTCTGCTTACAGTCATAAAAAATGAAAAACATTTTCACAAATCTTTGTACACATACTGTAAAAATCACCTTCCACATAAACAACTTACATCCGTTATGAGCATTTAAAAAATAATTACACATACTTGTCTCACCTATCCTTTCTTTTTTGTGAGAAAACAAATCTCATCAGTAACGTCAACAGGATGTTCCTATCTGTAAACACGGCATGAGGATTCATGTTACCAAAAAACTGTACACACAAAAAATCATCTTGATAAATACTCTGATAAATAAGGATCCTTTTAATTGGCACAAACCAATGTAAACATGTGCATTCCTGTCCTGCAGTCATCTCTAACTTCCTTGCTCTTGGGTTTTTAGTTGAAATTCAGGGATCTCTCAGCCCTGTCAAGATTCTTCAGAGATAAAAACATGAAGGATTTCAGCTATGATCATAGCCATTTTAGGCCTCTCATACTTAAAACCAAGCACAGGCATTGAACGTGGTGCCGTGCAGTGTAACATGTTGCTTTAGCCTTTCACTTGCTGCACCACAGCTGATAACCTGCTGCTGGCACTTGGTACTGAAATTTCTCCTCTGGCTCAATGCGGTCTCCTTGCTGAGTGACACCAGAGGCTGGTACGTATGGCAAAGCCATAAAGATGCTGGAATTTGAAAACTGTGCTTGAGACACCAGAGCAGCCCAAACTTGTGCCAACAGACAATGTGGCTGCTAGTAGGATTGAGCAGTTTAATGTATGTAATAAAATACGGAAATGTGCCCAACTGCCCTCATGGCTGAAAATCCAGGGTAGCAATCTACTGCTGTAAACAGCCTTCAAGCAACTCAAGTAGACCTTTTGCATCTAAGTATGTCTGTGCAGGTAACAGTTAACCATTGATCTTATATGTACCTAAGCTGAAAAACTGAATATTTAGGTGCCGATTAAATGGATTCTTCTGAACTTCAGCAACAGCACGGATGGAAAATAAATTACCAAGCCACATGCTGCCACTAAAATAATTAAAGATACAGCCACAGTACTGCCCAGCAAGATAACTGCAGTCATTTAAAATAAGCTCTATAAATAAATAAATAAATAAATGAATGAATAAATAGAAAAACCTCCATGTAAACTGAATAAAATGTCACTTCTCTTATAGTGCCCAAAGAGGGAATGGCATTACTAAATAATACCAATCTTTCATACTGTATATATTTCTATATATTATATCTGATATATTTTGGCATGGCCAGATGGATAGGAAAAAGTAGGATGACTAACTTCATTCAGTATTTGTTCTGTTGAAGCCAAGCTCCTGCGTTACTATATATTGTTAACCATTCCTATAGCGGTTTGGCCTTTTTACCCATCTTCGATTTTGCGCTCACTTTCCTGGCAGAGCAGACTGGTTCACCTTTCTTTTGTGCTCTCCATATTTCTCTTGAGCAATCAACAGGTTCATAGAAACATTTCACTGGCTGCAAGCTGGTTTTTTCATCCTTTGCTTTTTTCAACAAGATTCTTCCTTTTTGAAAGGAATGAGGCTTTGCGTCAGGGATGTTATACAAAGCGTGTTGACTTCCTCGGCTCCTGAAATTATTAATAGCAATTATTAATAACTATCATTCAATCTTGCAAAGTGATAGTTCCCCAAAATGTCCCAAATGCATACATTTTTGAAGACAGAAATAGCCTTGCTTTAGAGGACCAAGCTGAAAGTTAAAAACAGAGTTGCAAGATGAATTACAGTTCTCAATACTTAGAAGCATCCATTACTCTAAGAACCCTACATGCGTTACTGGTGGACTCTTCATGCATGTTCATCTACACTTTCATTCAGATAACATTCTGCTGATTTTGGAGCGCTGAGACCTTGTTCTCATAACTATATTCTCTATATTCTCAAAACTTGGTGTTCTACAGGAATTTTAGATGCACATGTTTATGGCAGCCTTCTGCAACGAATGAACGTCCCATGGTCTTTAGAAGACCACGCAGCACCAGTTAACAGTAGAAAGTGGGTGCAGGAACTATAGGAACTTCTTGGTGGGATCTCACTGCTGCCCTGGCCTGTGGCCAGGCCCCCGGGAACTGCTGCTACTAATGGACAACAGCTCAGGAAACTCCAGGCTCTGCCTTTGTGCTGGCCATCCATCTAGGGAAACTTTAGCTTTGCTTTTAGGCTTTGATTTGAAATGGGAGAAGAGTAAAAGGGAATACAGAAATTGGTGGGAAGAAGAGTATGAAAGCTTAAAAGGCAAAGTAAGCTGAATTCTTTATTCTCTCTGTGATGGTTCAAGCCCAGCACGATTTGCTGAAATTGGTGAGCTCAGGTGGAGAGACAGCCTGGTGCTGCAAAGGCTGAACCATGCCCTCTGCTCTGAAATTTTACGTTGAAACCGCAGTTCCACAGTTTAGCTAGGTAAGATCATTACAGTCCCTTTTAACATAATCTTGAAATGTTTTACAGCAGATATATGTAGTGTAACAGCAGGACTATGAATATAAGGCACCAGCTCACGTACGCTCAGCTACTGTGCCCAAAGAACAGATGTGCTGACGTACATGTTGACCTCTTAAGGGTTCCCATAGGGCTATTTTCCATAGCTTGCTATTTCTGGAAACCATGTATCTGTACTATTACTTCTGGGAGTTCAACAATATTGCACACTTGACAAAACCAGTTTTGGAAAAAGCTGTGGTTGTTCAAATGTGTACAGTGCAAGCTCTCCCCTGCTCTTTAAAAGACCAGAAGGGTGTGACGAAAGCCTCTGTATCTTTTGGTGGGAGGCAGTGAGGGCCAGTCGACAGCACAGGAACTGAGCCTTACCTATAGAACAGTTTTACCTGGTTGGCAGCTTTGCCAACCAGACTTCACTGTGGGGAAGTTTTGGGGGGGAAATGCCGTGCAGGTCCAAGCTGGAGCTTGCAGGTAATGTGCCGTGCTGGCCTGGTGCCGGCCTGGGCTCTGACCAATTGCTGGGGGTCAGAAATGACTTTTGTAAATGCACAAGTGTTGGCCGCTTGGGTTTATGATCACTTCTTGGGCACTGTTTGTTACAGTCCGTTAGTTGTTGTTAAAAGATGCAGTGCTCTGTTTTTCTCAGATGTTGTTATGGAGAAAAAGTTACATCATTTACTCCCAAAGCACCTGCAGGCGTTATTGCAGGTGATGTTAGTCACTCCTCTGCTGCACTGAATGATGCTATTAAAACCAGAAGAAGGTCTAGGTTAGTATGATTGGAGGGGATTGCCTAAAAGAGCTAAACTGTATTTAAATTGAATGAGTTTATGGTAGAGAAGATGGATGTCTGTCCCTGCTTCAGTCAGGATAAGAAAGTATCTAAGACGGACGAAGATGCAGGTCATTGCACATGAAATGCAATGCTGCCAGCTCCAGATACGGGAAATGTTTTTTCACTGAAAGAGGCAGCTCCTCAATACAAGTGACTGTGAGAGTTTGAACTTCTACTCAAACATATTCCTAATGTGTCACATTATGGAGAAAGACTGAAATGATGTGACTAAATGCACACCGCTGCCACAGGCACTTAAGAACAATCCTATTCTTGCTGCATCTCAGAAACATCAGGTATTTGTCAAGACAGGTCTCGTGATTTTGAGAGGCCTAATTCTTAGCTTCTTTACAATGGGAGCTGGCATTTAAAGTTCATTTAGGCACAGATGTGCTGGCAAATCTCAGTGCCCTTGAGAAATGGCTAGTGAGCATCAGCAAAGGTCTGCCATGCCCTCAGTGGAGCATTTCCTGAAAACAGCCAGGAGAAACTGGAGTAAAGGAACTAGGAAGCAAGGCGGAGGCCTTGGAGCAAGAGGGATTGCAAGTCCAGCCGTTGATCCCAAACAACGTAAGCCATCAGTGGCCCCAAACCCCCTGAGATTACACTGAATTTTCTGGATAGGTAGTAACACTTCCCAATTTTTTTAACTGGTACATATCATTAAGACCTTGTTTTACGTACTGAGCTGAGTTAGAGCTCTTAAGAACAGCTGGTGTGGTGAATGCAAATGCTGGATTCATCCACAGAACAAGCAGAGCAAAATAAAACCTTCCTATCCTTCTGAGCATCCTCTCCCATATCCTCTCTGCTTTGTAGGACAAGTTGAGACGTTTTTAATGTGGTAACTACAAATAAAAGCTACTACTAAATTCTAGTTTTGACAGTGTCTTTTCAAAGGAGAAGTGTATCAGTAGTTAAACAGAAACCTCTAAACAATTTCCTATACGCCTTTGACCTCCAACTATTTGTCAGCAATTAATGAGTTTTACCAAACTGCCCTACTTTTAGACCAAAGACTTGTCAGTGGAAGGACTCATCTCACCGAGTCACTGAATTCACTGGTTATATTTTAATCCTATTTTCCTTGATTCCAATCATATTAAGACATCTAGAAGCCTGAAAAGCGTATACACAGTCAACTGAAAAGACTACTTTGGACAATCAAGTTTTTCCAGAATCTCAAATCAGTAGGGAAAAAAAAAAGCTATAAAAATAAAAAGTAGAAAAAACAAAGCTAAAGCCCCATGCTGTTAATTATTAATGCAAACATTGCTTATCAGCAAAAGGGTACTTGGCCAGTTGCCTGCTAGGACTACGATATATGAAAAACAAAAACAACTCAAAGAGCAAAATGGCCACCCCCAACCCAGTAGGCTATACGTTGTAATTCTGGTTTATTTTCCATCCATCTGTTCATGCATCTCTCAGTCTTCCAGTAATTCTTGAATCCATTGGTCAGACACAAACAAATTCGGCAGGGACGCAGAAGTCCCAGACCTGCGGTGACGCAGCAAGTGTCATGGCAGTGGGAAAAAGACCCAAAATCATGTTCCCACTAAGAAAGGTTGCCCTGAAGAAGGATGCACTGCCTGACCGTCGTTTGGCCAGGCAGCATGCGTGATGCTCCGAACCAGCCGCTGGGACTCCTGACCAATTTGCAAAGACATGGGGAAACAGCCCCAATTAGTTCTGCTGCTCCCAGGACAGCTGCTTGAGTAACCTGAGATATTGTTAGTGCCCATGCTTTGTTGGGGCACTTGTTTCCTTACGTGTGATCAGTCGACACTGTTACTGTCAGTTAGGAAATGACAACTGTCTCTCTCCTGCCTACAGAATGTTAAAGATATTTTCAGCTGAAACTTGGCCTGTCTTTGCTGAAGAGATTCAACTACTGTAGCTTTGCAATAGGCTATTATAGTCAGCAGCAAGGAGCCATTCATTTAACAGAAAATTACTCTTTTTTTTTTTTTTTTTAAAGAATATCTGATTTTAGCTTTCATTAAGCAAAAATCTGTTTTTCCTCCCTTACATGACATAAATATAGATCATACTCAGGTATAGAACCTGATCCAAACCCAACCTGATTCAGGCTTTTGGGTAAGGTGAAATGTAAAAGCAGAAACGCAAGCATGTCGAGTTACTCTATTTAAGTAAGAGAAAAATAAAAAGATATACGTACAGGCATCTGGGTTTCTTATTTAATGAAATGTCTGTAAACTGCAAAGAAAACAGAAACAGGTTATTAATATTACATTATCAAGTAATTAAAGTACAGGGATAAAATATACGCAGTCTTCAAAATCGTATTTTCACCTGCTGTTAAAAGTAGAAGAATATTCCTGAAAGAAACTGAACCCCCCCCACCCCCAACTTTTACAGATTATTACTCCTCCAACTTATTACGTCTGTTTTTAAAATTCGTAACACGTGAGTTGTTAGTGGTTGGATATTTCCCCATTATTTTTATCGTAACGATAATCAAATTGCTAAAGAAGTGTGGGCTGAACAGAGATCTTTCACATTAGATTAAACAGTATCGATACAATGAGAAGTAATTACCGTGTTCAAGATAATTAAGGGACAGTGCCTGACTAAGCTGTATTAAATGAACTTTCTCTCAAGAGCCTTTAATTTTGCGGTGATGCATTTCCTTTACACAAGCAGCTAGCAAACTCCAGCTATGAGCCCTTGGCTCTGCCTACAGCAGCACTGAAGGGTGGAGGGCGAGAACGCCAGCGTTTGTCTCCCTTCCCACCCCAAATCCTGAGACCAGCTAGGGACAGCATAACCTCAGTGCCAGCACAACTTTGCATGAATTCATTTTTTACAACAGTTTGGTTCACAGTGTGGAAACACTTTTTCTAGTTCCTCTTTTAGTGGAGGTCAGAAAGGAGGTGTTTAGTGCCAGCTCAGCTTAAATCGGTCTGGGTACTAAATTGGTTCTTTGTACTGATCTCCCATCAGTGCTACTAGACTGGGCCTTTGAATATCATTTAATGAAGTCACTGAGCCAAGCGAGTCAGATCTGGCATCTGAAAATTATTATGTTCTTGTAAATGTTCCCTCTGTCCCTGGTATTGTCTACACTTTGCAGATGGATTTTTGCCCAGCCTAACTTTGCTTGTCATCTGTCTTGGATGGAGTCTGGAGCCATCTCATGGTGTGCTTTTCTGTAATTATCTCCTGAAGGTCAGGCTGGTCAATATTTGGATGGATGACCTTAGAGGAATGCTGAAGTCACTCAGAGCTGCCTCAAAAATTAGTGCTTACCCCAAGGGACACTGCTGAGCCAGGGATCCCAGTAAACACATCAAGAGCAAGGGAGATGATTTAATACTGAGGCCCATCTGTACGGTCCCCCTCAATGTTCTCACAGACACTGTTTGAGATGTGCTGAGCTAGATTTCAGCACATCTACATTTATTCAGGCCTTACCTAAAGCTCTTCATCTTCCAAGTGGCTACGGGAACCTTTGCTTTCCACCACTGCATACCCATTCAGTGCTGTGCATGATCAAATGCCTTTCCTCTCACATCCCAGGATGAGCAATTACTTAGCATAGGCAGCATGGGGTATTCATTTAAACTGAAAAGTCCTTTGGAAGTCATGTGGCTAAAACTTGCCGTGTAAATGTAATGTATTGCAGGGAAAATACTGAGTTTAAGTATTAATAATGAAGGCTTTTACAGAAATAGTGTATTTTAAAAAACAATGTATGACAGCTTTGGTTTCTGACTTGTGGGGGACAGGCCTGTGGGAATCCACTCACCATTACTAAGAGTCCCACGGTAGGTAACTACAGAAAGCCTGCCGATTTGCCAGCAGGCTAACATGTCCTCTGTAGGGATCCATATCTCTCCTGAGACTCTTTAGACATCTCCAAAAAACTGCCAAGTCACCAACTGACAGAAAGGAAAGCGGTTGTTGCAAAGGTAACAGCAGCAATAGCCAAAGCTGGAAAAAAAAAAGGTAAATATCTGGCAAATATTTCATTATTCTCTGCTCTCCCTTTGCCATCTTCGGCTATTGCTGCTGTTACGCTCTCTGCTCCTTTCACTCCTGTGAAATAGCAGTTTAAAACATAAATAAAACACATCTAAAGAAACATTTTACAAATCTAGATCCGTGTGGAGTAGCAATTAGCCTGACCCACTGAGCCCACCCGTATCAAACTCAAGCACTCTCCCTCCAGTGGTGGGCGACAATGAAGGGAAGGACTTTGCTGGCTTACCACATGCTCGCTGATGTCGGTGTGGTTACACACCATCTGCTGATTTTGGTAATATTCTAGCTGCCTTTCTGCCAGATCCACACGCTGCAACAGGTTCTCAATGAAGTGCTGGAGCCTGGCTTTTCCCCGCACTTCTTTTTCTGCTGCTTCTTCCAGGAAGTGGTTGAAAGTAACAACTTCCCTGCAAGATGGAAACATCGCAAAGAGACCACATTTAAATAACGCGAAGGGCCCTGGTCTCCCCGCTGTCAAAAAATTACTGAAGTTTCTCCTGGTTTTCATGGTGATAGCCCATGGTGGCCAATTATTGTCCTTCACCTCTACCTCTGTTAAAAGATTTCAACCTTTTTGTGGACACGGTGCAGATCTGGAAACCTGAATGCTGAATTTAAGTTTACGGGCAGTGGGTTTGGGTTTTTTTGTCACATTATTAGGTGTCTTGAAAATAGTCCTTAGTGGTCCACAGGGTAGAAATGTCATTAAGAATCACCTCTTGAGGTATCCGGAGACAGCTACAGCCACTTTCTTTTTTTTTTTTTTTTTTTTTCCCTTACCCGTGTGAATATCAGCCCTGAAACATGAAGAGAAATGGATGAACCCACAAATTCATCTTCCTGGTTCATCATAATCTTACAAAGGTAGTTTAATGTTGCTACTGGGGTGGCTCCTAGCTTAAAAGAGCCACTGTGGCCATTAAACTTCATTTTGGCTGCAATCCTGCAAGTCCGTCGAAGTGCAGTGTTACGATGTGGAGCTAGTGGGAGCACGGGAGATTAACAGATAATCTACAGATTATAGACCAAGGAGTATGTGCGTGGGAAGAGCAAGTTTTAGGTCAGGAGTTTGGAAATGTTTCTTGGCTGCTAACACAAGTGGAAGAAAGACATAGCACCACTGACTGTGAAAGGTCCCAGCTCTGTACTAAGACAAAGCTCATTTTGAAGTGCTCTGTATACTATCAGTTTACTATCAGTAATCCAGCCACCGTTTGGACCTCTGATATCACAGGAGTTTCTGCGTGGGAGAAGTTTGGTTACAGAGTGAAGCATGTATTATGAAAAGTGGCAAATCTGAGCATGTAGGACTTCCCCAGTTAATAAACGCCTGGATAAACAGTTCTTGCTCTGCCAATGAAACCATGTTAATTTTTGCTTTGTACAAAACTGAGGGGGTGGGAGTTGGAGAAACCAATGCTTGCCAAATGAGAAAGGGCATGATTGCTTGGTAGAAATACATCGCTTGAGGAAAAAGCATTTTAAGCAGAAACTAGGGAACAGTTTGTAGCAGAAATAACCTTTCAAAGCTTGGCTTGTTCATAACAAATCCGAAGTTTCTCTGCGTTTCATTGTTTTAACTCAGTATAGTTGTGGATAATTGGCTTAACTCAGTAGAGTTGTTTTAACAGTGAGCTGTTTTGCCCTAAGAAGAGTTAGGCGCAAGTGGTCAGCTATGGAAATGCACCGCCTAGGATTTGGGCTGTGTCTGCCTGCTCTATACCACAGCAGAGCACAGGAAGAGGCTGTTTGCGTGGCTAATCTAATGGCAGGAATGAGGTAAAAACAAGCACGTATTGGTTGGATTAAGAACATTGATGAATATTAGTTTATATTAACTCACCCACAAAATCTGGCTTAAGAAACAGAGAGGTACCTTGTTTGTAAGCTCAGCTCATCCATTCCATTTCAAGGTTCTGTACACTTTCTGTGATTATTAGCTTGCCCAGAGCAACCTGGTAATAAAAAGCCACTGAGGCATGCTTAGGATGAAGCCAGTCTAAACTCATTAAGGAAAATTTTAGGGCTTTATTCTCACTGCACGTACAGCATTTTAAGTTCTTTGATTTCATGATGCCACTCTGGTTTTGTCTTAGTGTGGGAGCAACCTGAAGCCCTTGGCACTCCATCAGGCTCCTCTTACAGTAGACAGGAAGCTCAAAAGGACAGAAACTCAGCAGGCCAGCTCCAAATCCCTTACCCTATGGGTAAGGAAGAACTGTGCGTGGCCCGCCAGGCCGCTGGCCCTCCGGTGGGAAGGCTGGGCAGAGGGGGGAGCTGCCAGTGTGGGACACCATGAGGACATCCCTCCCAGGGCCACTGTCAGCTTGTGTGTTTCGCTGCAGCGGGAGGCCACAAACACTGAGTACCTGGCATTTGTTTTTAAAAGGGTGATAGTTTCAAGAATGCTAACATTTGTAATTGTCTCAGCAAAGGTAATTAAAAAGCATTCACTAATTCCCTGCTCCATGGCATGAATAGATCACCCACAAATTTTCCTTTCCTACAAATACCTCGTTAGTGAGCTGTGCCATAAGGTGGACTGGGGAAGCAGTGTTTTTTCTGGAAGGTTTAGATGACTATCGGGAGGAGAACAGACACATAATGTCAAGAAATTTCCTAGTATCTTCCTTGCTTTCTAGACTACTCAAGATAACTTGGCATGCTATATGCCATTATTTGTAGGAACCGCTATTAGCAGCAGTAGTAGCTCTTCCACCCATTTTTTTCTGTTTAGCTGCCTCTGTACAGTCTATGAACCTGCCTTTAATAACTTTTATCTAAAAAATTTCCTTTGGGCTGAAATGGTACCAGCACTCTGTAAATTCCCTTTAGAAATACAGGAGGCAGAATTATACCCACCCGCTAGGTCTCAGTCACATGCCTTGTCCTGGTAAGCAGCACTTCTGTCAGTTCAGCTATATTCTTTGTTTCCACTTCATTCTCATCTCTCCCAAGAACAACATCAAGCCCCGAGGAGTGACTGCTAATAAGTCTCTCTACTTGCTCCAACACCTCTTCCTCAGAGAGCTCGCTCTGTGCCACAGCTATGCCTTGGTTACCTGAAGGGCATTCCCAGAACAATTTTTACCCTCCTCCCACCATGAACAACAGGGAAATGGATGGTTCAAAGAACTCGTGTAGCTTCCTGCAGCCGCTGTTTATCTGCCTTTCTTGTCTCTTGTAGTTTGCCCAGACTTTTTCTAGGCCACACTGATGACCCTCTCCCTTCAGTTCTACTTCTAGATATCTGTGATGATTTTTTGCTTATGTTCTTTATCTTAACTTTCAGTTTAATTCTCAAGGCCTCTGCCAAGTTTTGGGGGATTATGTGATACGATTTCTGTCTTTTACTCTCTGCTCTTATGCTCGTGGAAAGATGGATGTTCACAGACATCAGATGCTGCGCCTCATGAAGTCAGGGGGAAACTCAGCCTGTGAATATTTTGGGGCCCCCTTGGTAGAGGCATAAACCAGAGCACAGCAGCGCCAGCCTGCTGGGCTCTGTGTCTTGATAGCCATGTCAGCAGCACTCACCTGAAACAAGAGTCATTTGTTAAAGCCTGGCGCAGACCTGAAGTGTTGCCCTTTCGAATGAGAGGTCTCTGCTACCCTTGCATGGACTATTCTACATCTGGAGCACTGCTGCTATACTGAGAAAAGGTTATGTAGAGTGATTAACTCCCCTCATGAACTCCTCCGCTCTCAACATCACCTCTTTTGACTCTGCTCTGCTCCTCCGTTTGCTCTCTGCCCATCAGCCTACAGCCTCCTGCCCCTTTTCACTCAGCTGCACCCTGGCAGTCGCTGTAGCACGGTAAGCTCTAGATCCTGCCACTAAATTTTCTGAGCGGAGTAGATGATGCTTAGTGCAGCTCAGATCTCTGTAATGGATAGCAGAGTGATCTCATCTGTTTGCTCACAGTTTACTATACTAATATTGAAGTATGTTGTACAGCAAAACGTTTTGTTAAGGGGCTGTGACTGGGCAGCAGGGAGAAAGGTGGGTTTCTTGCTTTGTCTTGGGTGCTCTTGTCAGACAAAACCTTCAGGAGCGATCACTGCTACTGCCCAGAGAGCAGAGGGCACATCGAACTGCCAGCAGCTTGTGGCAACAGGGTGAGGCAAGCAAGAGGGAAAGACAAGGGGGATGCAACCTAGGAGGTGTCCAAAAGGAGCAGGAGGTGCCTGTACTGCCAGATTGCCAGAGAAAAGCTCTTCCCAGAGCCAGAATAGTCCAGGGGAAATTTATTGCAGTGCAGCAGGCAACTCAGAGGTGCTCAGCTGAAAAACCAAGTGCAGAGGGAAGGACTCCTTGTAGGCAAGAAAGACTTGCTGCCAAAGCTTTTACTTTAATCTGACTCTGTCAGGGAATTAACCTGTTATAATTAACCAGACTTAACTAGTTTGGTGTTTTGCATTCCAACTGCAGCCTAGGTGCCCTCACAGAAAAACTGCAGACAGCCTCCTTTGAAACTTATCCTGAAACCTTCTTTATGGAGGTTGTTGTCATGAAACAGCATGAGATGTGGTAAATAAAGTTATAAATCGTAGACTGACTAGGTGACATTTATTCTTCTGCCTTTACCATTAGATTATATAGCACTCCTTGCAGGACTAGTGAGCTGTAGTTCTCATTTACTGGAGCAGTTGCTGGCACGTGAACCCTGCAGGCACCCTTAGTATTTGCATGGCTTTCAGCAGTTAAGTGTGTGATACACAGAGTAGATGCAGAGGCTGGGACAGCTCCAGCTCCTTAACAGCTGACAAGAAGGGCTAATGATTTCTCACATTGCGACCAATTCCTCCTACAGATCCATAACACTGGTGGTCCCAGAACTATTCACAGCAACTTCAACACCTGCAACTGCTCTGTAGGTGGAGACAAGCATGAGGCTCTCTATGCAGGTTCTGCACCCAAGTATCAAATCCTTTTAGAGGACTTCATTTGGAATAACTCTGCCTAAAATCAATAGAAAACCAAACACTTATTCTACCTGAAGATGGGAAAATTCCTACTACTGTAAGTAGTAAAGTGATTTACTTGTGAAAATACTTAAAATATGGACATTCATTAAGTATTAACGCCACTGACCTCATCCATCATCCCATTGGTGTTATTGCCTGAAGGCTGCTATCCATTAGGTTGTGGTTTCACTTTCCTACACTTCTATCACACATTTGATTTAAGAAGTTCACACCTCCACCCCTCAGAAATTTATCGTCCTACCAGTTGCACCCATTCAGTCGGCTGTGCTCTAGATCTGAGCCCTGAACTTACTGGCATGACACTGTGAAGATTAAAATGCTTTATTTCACAGAGCCATTCTGTGGGATAGTCATGCTACACTTGAACCAATGCAGCACTGGGGGGGAGTAATCTCGTGAGTGGGAAGATGAAAGGAAACAGGGAAGAGGGAGTAGGACCACCTGAAACTGAGGGTGGAAGAATAATGTGTAGTTGTGGTCGTATTCTACTCAAGAGCAAAATCAAAACTGTTCTGTTGTACAACTGAAATTTGTATTTTAAGGAAAGCTGTTGTTTTAAAACATAAATTGCAGTGATCTCTAAAAGCCAATTCTTCATCCCATTGTCAAGATGTTACTTGCACAGATAATTCCATTAATTGCAAATTTAAGGTGAAGCCACTGGCAAGAATGACTACTCCCTACCAAGAGCTATTCAGAAATAGCCTTTGCATTCCAGGCTACGCCAGAGCAGAGGCATGACCAGACAGTCTCAAAAAAAATGCATTAGACTGGTTAAAGAAAATACTGTCAGAGATAGGGCAACGTACTACATTAATGCTCTTACCCTATAATCAGGAGACAAAGTGAAATTGTTCAAGTCACCATTGAAGGTAGCTTCCAGTTGAGGACCATAACTTCAAAAGCTTACCCTGTTCAGACTTACTGAAAATCGAACTCTACCCGTTTCATTTTCTTACATAACTTCCTGAAACAAGCCTCTCTGTGTCCTCTAGAAGTTAAGTTCATAGCTGGTTGTAGTTTCAATGGTTTTCGACATCTTATTCAACACAGTCTTATTCCCTTTGGGCAGGCTTCTGTGTTATCTTTCAAATCACAGTACTCACTCTGAGCTGCATTCTCCTTCATCAAACATTGAATAATCGCTTTCAGGGCACATTTTCTAATTAAATCATTCCTTTGCTCGGCAGCTCTGCTGAAAGCTTGACCCTGTAGCCATCATTCATCAGAACTGTCCAGGGCTCAAGTGAGGCCGGTTGGTGAACTGGGACCTGTCTTTGGTAGCTGTGCCTGCTTCTCTAGAACACGCAGTTTTCTTCCCCCCCTCCCCCCCAGAAAATAATAAAAAAAAAAAAAAAAAAGCTTTGGACTTTCTAAACATGCAAATGAGTGACACAAGAGTGACTGCGGTAATACTTTTCTGTGCTTACAGTAATACTACTTCAACTACGTATTAGTATAGTTAGTGTGGTACCTCCACCTGTCTTACCCCTCAAAACAGTTCATCTCCACAAGGAGATCACACTAGTAAAACGGCACGTACCTGTGTGCACATTAGCACAGCCATTCTTGTAAGGGAACAAAAATTATATTTAACTAAAAAGATATCTTCACTTTGTCACTACCTTTGTTAGACTGCTATAGGCTTTATTTAAAATAAATGAAAAATAATCAACTGACAAGTCTAAAGAAATAACCTTACTGACCCTACTAACTCTTCAAATGGCCAGCCCTGTNNGGGCAGCCCTGTGCCTGCTGGTGGCCTAAAGCAACACTCCTCCCTCTCATTGGAATGAGAGTGCAACAGTAAAACTTCATAGTGCTGTCATTTGAAATTAGTGCTTTGATTAGCAACAAAGAAAGAATTTAGATCTCTCCTCCCTAAGCCTTCTTGAGGCTTCCTAACCACATTATTCTTGCTAACACACATTTTTCCTTTCCCTTAGCTTTCCTGTTTGACTTCACAATCAGATCCAAAATAAGAGCCGTTACCCAAAGTGCAGTTGTACTATTATTTTCTGTCTTCCTCTTGTATACCCTTCTAAAGAAGAAGTTTCTTAAATCCCAACTTTTT
>VYZV01027834.1:182227-198355 GCA_013401275.1 Pandion haliaetus | reverse complement strand
GCTGAGGCCAAACGGGGTCTGGGAGGCGGGGCCAGTCCCCTCCCGGGGAGCCGTCTCCTGCCCCCGGTTGCCGTGGGCACCCGGTAGTTGGGATTTGGGGGGGCGGGGGGGGGTTGCCGGGGTCCTGTTAGCGGTCGTAAAAAAGCAGCGAGCTGCGTGGGGGATGTTGGGGAGGTGCTGAAGGGTAAGGCAGTTAAAAGCATTTAAGCAGCAGGACAAGGCTGACGCGTGCAAATAGGTATAACCTGGCCTCGGCTTTGTGGGAACAGAATTGTGCGCGTGGTTTTTTAGAACTATATTTAGGAGTCAGAAATATTGTTTGTGTGATTGTTTTTGGTAAATACGACCCTAATTTAGCCTCAGGGTTTAGGGAGGGGCAGTCAGTAGTAGTGGGATTTCCATTTTGAGTATGAGGAACGGGTGTCATAGAATCATAGAACAGTTTGGGTTGGAAGGGACCTTTAAAGTCCATCCAGTCCAAGCCCCCTGCAATGAGCAGGGGCATCTTCAACTAGATCAGGTTGCTCAGAGCCCCGTCCAACCCGATCTTGAACGTCTCCAGGGATGGGGCGTCTACCACCTCCCTGGGCAACGTGTTCCAGTGTTTCACCACCCGCATCACAAAAAACGTCTTCCTTATATCTAGTCTGAATCTACTCTAGATCTAAATCTACCCTAGATCTACATCAATGTTAATTGACGTTAGAGCATGCTGCCAATGGGTCCCCTCAACAGAGGAATGCGCTTCTGAGCTTTTTTTTTTGTACCACAGATGTGTGTCTATTTTTACAAATTTTCAGAAGCACGAGCAAGGCTGATGGTAGAGTAGCAGCCTTTTTGAGGTAATAGTGAAATATTGCTCTTCTAAAATCTACTTCTTGAGGCCATAGTGGTAATAAGCTGCAGATTTTTTTATTACTGTGGGAGAAAGCACTGCGGTAAAGTTTGATTCTGTACTAATATATCTGTTCCTTGAGTGCAATATACAGGCAGAGTCCTAAACGCTGAGAAAATCTGCGTGCATTGATAGATGCCTTTTGATGTGATTAAGACATTCCCAGTAAATGATTCACCAGATGGCACATCAAAGGAAGTTACTCAAATTGCATTTCAGAGCTTCAGCTAATCTCTAAAGTGTGTGGGCTACCATCCAGGCTGCAACGTTTTGCATGCGTTACTTGTCCTGTATTACCTTGTATAAATGTGGTGATTTTCCCTTCTTTTGTCATCAAGCAGTACCAAAAACCAGAAGGGAGGTCAGGAGGGAATAGTTTTGAGCCGTACTTGCCTCCAAATTTGGGGCTCCTGACTATTTCTTTGAAGGAGGCCAATGCTGGCAGGACGAGATGTATGGATGTGACCCTGTTTTGCTCCCCATTTTCTTGGCTGTTGTCCTCTATTGTCCATTATCTCTCTCTTGTGCCCATTGCCTTCCTACCTTCTCCTCCACATCAGGGGAAGGTACTCGGTGCTGATGCTCAAAGATGCAGATGAATGCTATGTAAGTGAGGTGAAGTTAGCCTGGTGGGATGCTACCTGAGGCTCCATCCACATTTAGAAGAGCTGACACCCACCCAGCCCCTGCAGCTGACGATAATGAGAGTCCTCATGGCCTTGGGAACAGAAGATGTTGATAGGCTGCAGATCAACGGGCTCCTTCAAAGCCAAGCTACGTGGTTTTGGTCAGTTAGATCTGAAATCCAGCAACCATCTAGCCCCAGCAAATCTTCTTTCAAGATTTCTCAGGGTTTACTTGCCACTCGTGTTATTTGTTTTGCTGGATTGGGATCCAACGCCTCATCTCTTCAGTTATCTACTCCTCATGCTCCCATTTGGATGTGCAGTTCAGTCATTCTCTCAGCATTTGGAGAGGTACAGTCTCCCTTTGATATATCAGTAAGAGTGCATTTTACAGTGGAGGACGTACATCAACCATTACATGTCTGAGCTTCATCCCCTGTGATTTAGATCTGGAGTGGGTAGAACCTAACACTATCGCTTACACAAAGCCCAAATTTACGCAGCCATAATGTGTGACTCATCTCTGAAATTTTGCCAAGTGCTGGGGAGGCATTATCCAGTTTTATTTGTATGCCTCTCTCTCTTTCAAGATCTCTTGAAACACTTTGCAATAAGATTTCCAGAAGGATGAAAGTTACTTAAATGAAACCGGCATGTACCAACCTGCCTGGTGCTGCAAGGAAAGTGGAATATTCAGAATATTCACCTTTTTTCAGGTAGTCATCTGTATCTGTGGTACTGGGTCCCATAGTTGCTGATTTCGGGTGGAGACCGATTATCTGATCTCTTCCTATTTTGAGGGTTCCTACAAGCTTAAAAATCATATTTCAAAAGTGAAGTAAATTTTGTTTGGCTGATAATTGTACTTTACTGCAGGTGGCTAGAAAAGGGAGTTTGCTTTTCAAGAGTTACCCTAGTTGTTTATCTTCTGAATTTTTTTCTCATCCTAGACAAGGAAAATAGGTGAGTCAGTTTTGTTTTTACTTGCAGCTGCTTTGCCCTTCAGGCTTGCGATGCTGATATGTTTGGGGGGGGGCCTTTTTCATGTGGCCTAGAACTGGATTCACTACGATCACTTTGGCTGCATTCAGCAGCCTCTGATTTCCCTTGTTTGGTTGGTTTGCTTTGAAAAGGGGTGTCAGAAGTTTTTATCTCTCCCCTTCATGCCTGTGCTCCCCACTCAGATCTTCATCATGGGATCTAGCCAGTTTGTAGGAGACGTGAATCTGCACCGAGTTTCTGTTGGGGAAGTTTGACTAAACTATATATGGGTATATAAAGATAGATGCACACAACTGCACATCCGTTACCACTGCATACAGATGGGATTGCGAGTTTGGCTCTGGCAAGTAGCAAAGTCCCCCCCATTCCGCTGTAAAAGCTGTGCCTGAAATAGGTATGCCTGTTCAGCTCAGTTAATTTGTATGCTGGGAAGTGCCATGTTTTCCTTGGTGTTTGGGCATGAACCGCATATGCACATGATAATTCGCGTTGCTGAAACTTACCTGCATTTAATATTTACCATCTCCTCTCTCTGTTTATTGAGAGGAAGTAACAAGTGAGTGGTAAAATCTAAGGAAAGACCTTAGAAACTTGAAAGAAGTATTTTAGTGACTTTTACGGTAGTGGTGCCTTAGACTGGAATTCATATTAGCTTTGCATGCAGATATATTCAGGATACATCAAACATACAACAAAGTTTATTTTACTGCCACAGGCACTCATACCCACCCAGTAGGAAAGAGATTTTCTGTGGTGCATTTCTAGCATACTGATTGAGGAGGACTCAGCTTGCAAAGAGACTGAATGGGAAGGAGGAGAACATGAATGTACGTATTGGGTTTGTGTGACTGGTGCTGGTTAGTTGTTGCCTTCTTTTTCAGAGGGACTTCAATCTGATCACTGAAAGTCAATTTACCATCTTTTGAAATAAAAAAACCCCAGTCAAATCTGTGTTTTCAACTGAGTTTTGTTGTCACAGCGACAAGAGAGGCAGCATGCTGTGAGAGTGCTCTTGGTCCTGCAGCAGCTTATCCCACACAGTTTGCAATCAGCTTCTAGCCTTTCTGCAGACTCTCCAAACTCATTAGTGTTCCCACAGGTAACCCCTGGCTGGAGCTGACTCCAGAAGGTCGCTTAGCTTTCCTCCTCTCTACACGTGCTGTTGCATGCTCTTATGGGTGAAAAAAAGAACAAAGTATTCTCTTCTGGGTTGACTTGCACCATTTAGCCCAGACCTGGTGAGAGTTGTCAGGTGTGAGAGGGCTGCGGGAGTATTTTCCAAAAGACAGGAGAAAAACGGCATGGGGAGGAGTATCAGCAGTGGGTCTCGCCTGCGCTTCAGCCATCTTGATTTTTCCTACAAAAAAGTTACTTTTAGGAGGATAAACAAAATATAACTAACACCTCTTGAGAGGGAAAAAGTTTGGGGGACTTGGCTTCCAACCGAGTTACTCTTTACTGTTTTGAAGGGGAAGAGGAACATACAAGTTTCCAATGCCTTTTTCTCAGGGGAGGAATGTCTAAGCTCTAAGTTTTAATGTGCACAAGAAAGAGCTGGAGCCTTTTAAGAAAGCCGTCTCGCTCCTGCTCTTCACACTGGCGGTCTTTTGAAATCTTTGACGGTGTAACAGCAGCTCTGGCAACAGCATTGGGACCTTGAGGTCTGGTACTCGGGGACAAGTAACAGCAGCTGAAGAGAGTCAGGACATCACTGGTGGCCACGAGGGACAAATCTAGCATGGCTCTCCAGCTGGGACAGGATGTTTTACATGGCTGCAACAAACTGGCCTGGTGTAAGCCAGCTTTGTGCAGCACAGGAGTTCCTGTTCAGGTACTAATTGTGGGATTAGCTACCAGATTTATGCACTGAAAGAAGACAGAACAGAGCAGAGAGGTGTACAACAATTGCTGTTCCTAGAGCTCTTCTGAAATGAGACGCAATCTGCAGCAGAAAAGGGGTCATTTGTTTTTGGAAGAAGCTGCCCCGCTCAAAAAAGGAGACTGGAAGACAGCAAAAACCATGTCAGAATATCTTTAAAGAAAGATTGCTCCCTACAGCAAAGCCTTTTCCTCATTGGGACTTATTAAAATATAGACATTTTCTCCAAAGGAAAGAAAACTACAAAGCACGCCATCAAAGCAAAATTTGAAGCTATTTCATTCTGATGGCGTTCTTTCTGCAACGGACACCGGATGGTAAGGAACATTGCTTTTAAAAGTTCATACCACATGCCTTCCACGTTTGAGGAATTACGTGTGAAATAAACCACATTGATTTCCCAACTGGAAAAAGTGCCCAAAAAGGCCATAAAAGGACTGAGAATTGCCTTCTCTAACTAATTAGCTGCTTTGGTGCCTAATCCTATGTGCTGGGGTTTTAAAAGTTTTTAATTTACAGAAGCAGAGACATAAAAAGAACAGTGTTAAGCCGTGGTGGCAAACACAGCCCTCTGCCATATCCAAGCATGTGGGAGAGCACTCCCAAGCCCTGCAGGAAGCAACGGGGCTGTGCTTCCCCTTCTCCTCTTCTGCCGCATCCCTGACATCTGTGTTGCGGGCAGACAGGACTCTGCTTTTTGCAGCAGTATCTTTTCTCAAGGCGGTAAGAGCCAGTTGCCTTTAAAGCAAAGGTATTGCCTTCTCCTGCAGTTTGCACTTGGCTTTGAATAGACGTTATCAGTGTCGCAGGGAAAGCACAGCAAGTGGCCACGTTTGGGGTGGATCATTTTTCACCCCTGTTCAAAGATGCCTTGTGCGATGGAAAGCACTGTCAGGGTGTATTTATCTGCTTGCAAATACCAAGTAGGGAATTCTGCTGTCGGGTTGGAATGTTATGCTGGTGAATCTGTATCAAAGATGTACCCTTGCTTATAAGGAACATGCTGAGGAAGAGAGAATTGCATTTCTGCAGAAGGGAGAAGGTATGGCAGAACTATGTTTCACCTCTTTTAGGGACAAAAGAGCCACTAAAGGCCATGTGATACCAGCTCACATCAGAGTTATCGGGAATCTGCCTTTAAAGTATATAGCCTAACTCAACAAAACAGGAAAACAAAGCAGAACAAGCCAACAACCAACACTGAACCAAACAGGCAAAGCCTCCACCTGGTCCTACTAGGACAGACACCAAATATCACATATAGTTCAGACCTGCATCTTTAATGCCATCTGAAAGTATATTGATTTTATTGGATGTTTAGGGACAATTTGCTTCTATTCATTCATGCTCTCTCTTTCCTGTTTCCTGATATTCGTACAGGCAGTTCATTTTCTAGTTTGCATTATGTGTAAAGGTCCAGGGGATCAGCTATTGCTATCCTACAATAATGACTGGTAGGCTGGAGGTTCCTGCAACGGGGCAGGACACTGAATGGGTGGACTTAATGGGGCTTCCAAAGTAACTGGAGAGGGGCTCACTTAAACCAACAGGCTTCCTGTATGTTGAAGAGAAGGAGGACACAATCTACAATAAAGGGATGGACTTAGAAGGAAAGTACAGAGCACTTAGTTCCTGAGCACTAGTTCCTGAGTTCACTAGCACTAGTTCCTGAGTGCTAGTGAGATGAAAGAGCCTGGTTCTCTCCAGTGTTTTAGCTTTGCTGGTAATGTTCAGTATTCATGTCATAGTCAAGCAACAGCTCAAACTGGGTGAGAAAAGCAATATGGCTGCACAGCCATTCTGAAGTCCTTTGCCTCTTCTGCAACAGGTTGCATGTGTCAAGGACAGAAATTTGTTAGACACAGAGTGTGAAATTCACTGGAGCACATGGGGCCAGTATGAAGGCAAGGCATCGTTTGTCCCTTGTTGCAGCTCTGCTCTTGTCTAAATGGTACTTACTGTAGAAACGGGCCTTTATTTACATCTGGTATTTTGTGCCAAATGGCCTATGTTAAAACAATGTCTTGTGTAGTGCAAAATCAGGCATGAGTTCATTGTCCTTCAAAGGACAATTTTATTTTTGTTGTTAAAATGAATGCTACCCTTTGCAATTACTAAATCTGCAGCGCTCAGAGCAAAGTGCTGGATCATCTTTAGTATTTATCACTTTGAAGGCACTGACTGAGCATGTGAGCAGGTTCAGCTAATGGTATTACGCACAAAGCAGATTCTTTTCAAAAGAAGGCTCTGAAGTCAATGACGTTCTTGTTCACAGGAGCTAAAAAGTGAAATGATCTAAAGATATATGCAGGTAGCAAACAGACAGACAACACCATGCTTTAGCTAATTTTAACAGATATGTATCCTCGGCAAAATTAAGTAAGTAAAAGGCGTGGTCCTTGGGAAATATTGTGCTCCTGCCACTGCCACATCTGTAATGAAAACATGGGAACACTTACCATTTAAAAGGTAAGTAACAGTTGATATGTAAAAAGATTCCCGAAAACAGATGTTTTCACATACACGTCTGTCTTTCAGGCAGTAGGTCTTGAAGGCTGTGTGACTAGACACTTCTAGCTCCATATGGGGCTGGAAACTGGAGGAATGTGTCTTCACCAAAGGAAAAAAAAGTATTGTGGCATGGTGCTTTCTATCTTTTCCTCAAACTTCTTGCCCCCAGATGGCTGTTAACTTTATATAATTTGCAGCCAAGGATCCTCCCACAGGGAGCAGGAACAGAGCCCAGACTAATCCCATCCAAATGGGGCTTGCTCCCATCTCCAGTCTGACTAATTCCAATGTTGAACTCAGGTGAGCCTTCCCAGCATGTGAAATTTCCCCTGCAGTTTCTCTCGAAGGCTCACACGAAAGCTGCCGTACTTCCCAGGATTCGAGTTAGGGCACGTTGTCAGCTTTCCGTTCTCTGTTGAAACATTTTATCCTAAACTCAGGCTATTTGGTTAGATCAGTAAATTCAGTTTAGAAATGCCCCGAGGTGAAACCATTAGCAACAAGAGAATGATTCGTCCCTTACAAAAATCTGAGCCCTCAGAGATGTAGCCTGGAGAAGCCTGTTTGCTATGGATGACTTTCTAGCCAACTGTTGAGATGACTGCCAGTAAAATTCAGTTGGCGGCACATAAACCAATATGGTGCCAATTATGTATTAAAGTTATTACCCCTAAAATGGTCAAAGATGTAGTTGTTCTCCACGAACTTAGCGATGCCACGTAGTAAGATAATTTAGAAGGAATGCCTAAAAATTTGTGTGACGGGTGGTGCTGAGAAAAAACTGTTCAGATTAGTAATGTGTGTACTGCCTGCATGAAAGCTGCCAACGAAGTTCTGGGTGCTTCAGTGCCTGTTGGTGCCAATTGCCTGTTTAAATCAATTCAGCAAGAGCGTGTACTTGTCTGTGTAGCAGGCAGATGTAACAACACACATACGTGTGTGAAAGAACATGTCCCTCACTAAAAGTTTGGAGAGAGATGTACGTTTGGGGAGAGACTTTGAGTGACACGAAGGGCAGCCGAGGAGCAACAACCCACTCATGCCTTTCAAAGCCCCCTCCTGGGCTGGCGTTTGAAAGATGGAAGTTGATACAGGTCTGGAAGAGACTCTGTGACAAAGCAGGGATATTTTTAAAAAAATTAAAGACTGTAGTGTGAGTGTCCACACTATGAAATAAATGAAGTAAAAATGGTCTTCATGTTAGGTAGTGGCTTGCTTTTGCTTGCGTTTTCCCTCATAAAATCTAATGCCTATATATATATGTAAGAAGGATGACTCAGTGTTGCAGAGATTGTTGATGGACGGGGTCAGGGAGGACATTCCCAAATAGTGAAAGAATAAGAGAAAGCAAAGATTTTAACTTACTGGTTAAAACTGCGTATTGTGGGCCTTAGTGTACAAATGCTGTTTGCACAAACTTATTTGGGAATTATCTTAAAAAACTGATCCTCTGTGTCCGAGATCAGACTTGGATAACTGCCCCTCTGGGTCTGCGTTAGCTGCTTAAAGAACCTGTTAGGAAAAAATTTACTTGCTGTTTGTTGGGTTTTCTTTAAACAGCCTGATTACATTTTGATGACACTGTACAAACACATGGTTAGAAACAAGTGCTAGAAATAGCCTCCTAGAACTCAAATTGGTTTTTAAAATAAGCAAGTGAATATGTGCATGTGTGTAAGTCATGCATGCATCCAGGCAGAACTAGTTATTTTTATTCTTCCAGATGAAATTGTCTGTAAAAACATGAGGTGCTATTTACTGTTATCATTGTTTATAATTTAAAATGCTAACAGTGACATGAAGTGTTGTCTCAGCTCATTTAACAGGCCGTGAAACAGTTAGAAGGATGATAGAAATCTCTGACAAACCAACCTCAGGTAAAATGTACTTACTCATATTTGCTACTCAACCCCTGCTTTTTCGTAATGGTGAGTAAAAATGGGTCATCTTATTAGGCAAAAAAACCCATCATTTGCAAGAACTGTTTCCATCTCACATTGAGGAGAACATAGGTATAGTCCAATGTCATCCCCTCCTCATGGTTTGACTTCAGGGGGAACTGGAGTAACAGGAAAAAATAGCTGGGCTGGCTTCCCGCAGCGAAACCATGGTGAGCTTGAAGAAGGTATGCTGCCTGCTGCTTTCTACCTTAGGGAAAAGGTAATTTAGTCCCTCTTAGATGTGAATAGACAATTTTGATCCAACACGGGAGTGATTCAGTGAAAAATCATCACCTGTATAAACGACATAGTCTCTGACATTGGCCTTGTTCCCAGGAACAGCCTTACGTCTGTGAGCGGGGTCCCAGAATTAGCTGTGCTGTGGCAAATGCTTTTTGTTGCATTATGCCTCTTTTGAGGTTTCGTGGAGGCAAGTTATTACACAGTGCTATTGCACGCTGAGGGGGAGAGGGAACGGCATCACCTTGCCTCTGGTCACTGCTGGGAGGAGAAAACCACAGCTGAGTTTGGATTTAGGGGGAAGTTTGGTGGAGACATAGGGACTAGGGATGCTCGGAATGGAAAATTAACTGGCAGTTCTAAAAATTTAAATCCTTTTATCCCTTTGGATATATTTCTTTAATCTAAGCACTTGAGTGGATGAACTGCTAAACAGTGTTTCAGTATCTATTTCTGTAAGAAACAGGAGATAATTGCAAGCCAGGTTTTCCTTAATGATCAGAGGCTTAAAACCTCTGATAGAAATTTCCAACCACAAATGGTTATTACGTTGGTTTTAAAAAGTATATTGATAGTAATGAGATATTCTTTGGTTTTTACTGTGTTATTTTCATGAAATAACATTTGCCTTAATCCTTCATGTTTTGGCTCACTCTCTTTCTTGGCCTGACCTGTATAACAAATGCCCGTTTATGCAGCTGGTACCCAACTCAGGACTTAGAAAAATGCAGAAAAACCATAGCTTTGTGACAAGGCAGGAAGAACTACAGAGCCATAGATGGTTATAGCCCTAAGTGTAACTGAGAAAAAATATTGAGACAAACAAATTGCTTACTGCTGAGAAACAGTTCTTAGGGCAAAGTGAGAGTTTGTAGTAAACTATAGATTCCTACCCATGCCTCTTTGAATATCCTCCCTGAGACAGGATCAAAACAATCAAAAAAGTATGTGAAATGCAAAGAAATAGCATTTGATTCACTAGTCCTACCAGACATGGGCTATTGTGCCTCAGTTATGTAGGACAACAGCTGTCACCTCAAAACGTGACTTGGTAAGGGACAGTTGCCATTTACTTCCTTAGCAATGCTGCAGTGCAGGGGGAACTTGAATGCCTGTGGCTGCCCAGAGGGCGGCTTATGTTGCTCGGCCTCAAGACCACATCGCTGTGCCATTTTTCTCTCTCTAGATGCCTACACTCCAGTACTTGGAAAAAACCACACCAGACTACCCACTCACTTCAGACAGAGACTATTTGCCAAGTATTGTGCTCTGCAGAGATATTCTAAATTGTATGGGAAAAAAAAAGAGACCATCTGCAAATACTCAGCCTGTATCCACCTTCAGACAAAAAAATCTGATGCTGATCCCAAGAGCTAACTGGAGAATTTCTCCTTTTTCCTGGGAGATTGCTCTCAGAAGTGGGCTTGCATCTGCTCTCCCAGCAACAGATGGTAGTCCTCTGGCTATCAAAAGGAAGGTGATCATTTTCTGTCATTATTTTCTCATAGAGGAGTTTATCTTTAGATTTGTGATATTCTCAGAGTACTTGCTCCCTGTTTCAAACTAAAAATGGCAATGCATTTAAATGATCTGGTGACTTTTCACTTGCCTGTGCAAGATCATCACAGACCTCACCCTAAAACTGGATCATACAGATTCTCCCATGACACCAAATGGTGACTTCATCAGCAGGCTGCCCAGCAAACATTTGGATGCAACTGTCTCAGATGGATATTTTATACACCAAACGCCACCTGCAGTAAATGCACAAGAAATCAAAGCAGGACTGTATAGCCAACAGAGAAATCCTGGTATAAAGTTAAGATATAGGAGTGACAGTGTAGAACCTCTAAGAAATCCTTTTTGTACTGAACACCCCTTTAATATTTAGCTGAAAGAACCTCTCTGGGTTTACGTAGCAGTATAATTTTTGTATGACCATAATTTCTCTGTCGGTGTAAATGTCCCCCTATTAGCAATGGATCCAAGTAGCCAGTTTCAACCAGCTTTGATGTTGAAAGGAATTAAAAATAATCTCCTTCCTTCAGCTGCTGTGGAGATAGGAAGTCCCGCAGAAAAGAGAGACCATACAAATTTCTAAACTTAGGGAAAGGCTGCAAAACTCATGCTTTGTTAGACACTGTGTGTCCACATGAAGTGTCTTCTCAGCTGGACGAAGGCTTCTAATGAAGCTGTCAATCACCTGTGAGGACCCTTGTGCAACAGGATACTTCCGATGGGGTTGATTCTGTAGTTACGTGGGGACCACATGTGGATTGGCTTCAAAACAAATGCCCCTGGTCTCCCAAGCAGAAACAGAGGAATACATGTGACTAGTCTACCTCAGTTAACCACACTGCATAACTTGTCTTTTGCTTGAGCAACTTTAAGACATAGAGGATCATCAAACTGGAGTTTAAAGTCATGCAGTGCTTAATTTGATTTTTAAAGTTTAATCTCAGAAATCGTTTTCCAAATTCATGAGGATGGGTTTTTTGTAACTTACTATTTCTGTTCTGACATGTATTTTCAGTGCATTTCTCTCATATAAGGTGATTTAAAGAGGCTACAGTAATTTAATCTGGAGGCATTTCAAGATGGGATTGACATCAGGAGTACTGGGAGGAGCCAGTTTCTGGACTCTTATCTGGAAAAAGGAAAAACAATTCCTTGTGCTTTTTCAGACTTTTACTCTTTCTTTTAGAAATCCTACAGGAATATACAACGATCAACAAAATAGATCATTGAAGCACCTGGTATCAATGTTTTGTTGATCGCATTGCACAGAGACGTGGCCCCGGTGCCATTTGGAGCCCTAGAGCAGTTGAAGGAGGACTGCAGAATATTAAAAAACCTTGAGCAGAAGATGAGCAAGCTCTCAGGGTAAAATTAATCTAAGAACACCTGAAATGATAAGAGTTTACTCTAAGCTATTCTGGCTTCTGTGTCTAATTATCAGAGAAAGGTAAGGATGATGCATCCTAGTTAATTTAGGCACCTGCTTGTCATAGGATGACTGACTCCATGACTACCTTAGAGAAGATACCTCCTTCACACTGCTCAGTTAGGTAAAATGGAGCCTACAAACTTTTCTCTTGCTTTTGCTTTCACCTTGCTAGGGTTAGGCTTTAGCTCACTGTTGTTGGCCAGAGAATTAATTTTCACCTGATCCAATCAAAACTGAAGCAGGAGTGCATGACAGTAAGGTAGTTACCCATATTTAATTTGTTTTGTAGGACTACATGTTGACCTTCTGTGCAGCTAAGCGAATGGAAAGACTTCAACTGACCTCAGCAGGCCGAAATGAAGAAATGAGTTACCAAGGCTAATAATTTTGCCATTTAACTTAGCCCTGGCTTCAGTAAGCATCCAGGTAAACACCCTAAGTTCCAGAGACTCTGCTGATTTAACCAATCTATAATGGTCCTATGTCATGATAATCAAAGTCAGTGGCATTCAATGGCACCAGTTTGCTTTTCAGTTTAAAATTAAGTAAGTAGAAGTCAGTTATAAAAAGCCTTGCAAATTCTTTTCCATGCGTCCAGTACAAATCTTCATATATTTCCATTTAGGATAAATCTGAATAGGAATTGAATAGATTTCTACTGGCACACTCTGATGATACTCAAGGAGTAGGTGTAGCAAGCTGTGGGAACTAAGAAATTAAGAAAAATATTGCAGTGCTGTCAAGAGTAGGTGTAGACACTTTGTACCTGCTAAACCAAAATGATGGGCCTAACATTTAAAATAATATGCTGATGTAACACTCGAGCAGAAGAGTGATTTAGATAGACAATGATCTTTCCTCTGCTATCCAGTTTCCCTAATACTAGAAGGGAGCCAAATGCTTTGCAATGCAAATAGAGTTGCAAATAAAAGGATGGTGTGAAGGTGTGATTCATCTGACAAAAATGTTTCACTTGAGAAACCCCAGAAGGCAGGATATAGATCCCCTGTTTAATTCACCCTACCCCCTTCTGGCTTCTCTGCACTAGCACAGCAGTGACTGTGCAGGATTTTCCTTGTTTTTTAAGTTGTGCCTTGGGTTTCTTTGCCCTTCAAGTGGAGGGTTGTCTCGAGAAGAAAACTCGGTTACAGTGCTTCTTTTTTTATTGTTGCTGTCAGCTGGGATTACTCGTAAATTAGGGAGCAGAATAGTTGCAAGCTGAATCCTAAGTCTCTAGATAATACAGGTGGCATAAAGGTTTCTTCATTTCAGGTTAGTATGTGTGCTGCAACAGCAGGACAGCGTAGCTGGAGTTAGGCTTGGAGTGCAGAGAGAACATCTCGCCTCATACAACACCTGCAGAAATGCCGTATAAGCCTCAGTCTCATGTTCCCTTAAGAGAAAGGACTAGAAGTTTGGTGAAATGTTTAATTTTTTAATTAAGCATCTGACAGATCAACTGAATTATGAAGCTTGGTTTTATAAAGAAAAAAATTGAACATCTCTAGGAAGTGAATGCAAAGGAGGACCAAAGCAGAAGCAGGTGCAAGAGCGTGAAAAGCCAGACTTTGCAGTAACGTGTTTCTAATGTAGTGGAAAACTGAGCATTTGAACCAGCTCAAGAGCAGATAAGAGCTTGAGAAGATACTATTCATGTTAATTAGGGCTGAGTCCTACACATTTAACTCCCACTGATTTCTTAAGGGTTCCAGTTCAAGTCAATGTCAGTAGGAACGTGTAAGGGCTGCGGGCTCTTTACGCTATTAGTAGTCACATTTTGAGACTTATTAAGACTAGGATTTGCTGAACAGACTGTACTGCAAAACCGTGCTAATTAGCATCTAAAATTCTTGGAAAGCTGCCACAGATTCCTGGGAGCTGTCTACACCACCAGCAAAAATGGCTTTAGAGATGCTGATTGCCTGAAATAGGTTGGGGCATAACTTGTCCTTTTGCAGTGATTTTTATTGCATCTGTGTAGCCACCCTGGCTTTTGACAAAACCCTTTTGGTGCACACCTGAGACAGCTGTTCTCGGTAGTCTCACAGGGAGCGTTCCTGGAAAACTTGACGCAGTGGGTTTGTTCTAGAGTCCAAGCTGGAGTGCTGAACTGCTTGGGATGATGCTGGGTGGAAAGTGTTTCAGTGTGTCTTTTTTACACGTTTTATCAGTTTTCTGTGGTAGCACGCTATCTTGTGAGTTGGTGAATGAATTTTGGTAAGGCAGAATTGCTGTGATTCTTTCCTTATTTGTTTATCCCTACAGTAAAGCTATCATTTCCAGCTGCTCCCATAGTTTACATAAAACTCATTAAAAGGTTTCAGCCATTGATATTTGTTGAGACTGGAGCTCTTCCTCGCTTACTTTGATCAAGCATTGAATAGATGATAATGCAGTTCAGTTAAGACTTTCACTTGTTTGGTTTTAATTCTAGGAATGGTCTCTCCATGACGTGTTCCTGTTTCTAGTTAGTTTTCCTCTGTAGCCCAGAAAATTACGTGGAGACTTTTGAGGCTGAAATCCCCTCCCTGACTGATTCAGGAGAGGCCAGACCACACCTTAAGAGATATGCCTTACCGTGAAGCAAAAGGGCACTCTGATTTGGCATCTCATGTTCTCCCCTCTTTTGGTGGCTCTCTCTTGATGTGTCTGAAATCCCGAACTCTGTAGCAGAGACAGGAACACGAGGCTCCTGCTGGGATGTGTGAAGCACCAGGATTACATGGAGACTTTCCTTTCTATTTCCCTCAAACCTACTGTTAGATATCTTGGCTGTCCATACACAGCTTATAAGGATCATACCTTGATTAAGAAAAAGCCTTTTGGCTCCCTGATGGGATTTCTCCACTGGACGTAGTGCAGAAAGACTTCTTTTGGGAAAGTCTCAGTAGCTAAAGAACAGGGGCGAATATCTAAAAATGTTGTAAAAAACGTAGTGTCTATAAATACATAACCGAGGGTAGGGCTTCCCAGTTGTGGCATGCATCCTACCAGCGGTAGGCAAAAGACTTCAGGATGGTGTGAAGGTATTTCATGAATATCTGAATGCCGCCTCACCCTCAGGAACGTGGCCCAAGATGGAGATGGGAACTGCTGAAGAGCTGCTGCTGCCGTCTCTGCCTCAAGCTGAAGCTCAAACACTTTGGAGGGAAGCAGAGCTCCCTGTCCTCTGCCTTCCACCAAGGAATACATACATACCTTTGGTCCAGAAGTTTGTGATTTTCCTTGAAGGCTAGGCCCCTGCGTTTGTGCCCTAGTTGCAAATGTCGGGGAGCAAGCAGAGCTGCCAAGCACCTATGTGAAATCCTGATGACGTAATGAGGCTTTTCAAATTTTCCCTTCTAATTGTATTTTCTTGTATTTTAAATAAGCATATGTTAGCCAGGAGACCTCTGTCTTCTGTAGAAAGCTGTTAGCAACACTGTAGATCTCACTCGTTCCAGCACATTTTACTTCTCGCAAATGTTGACAACCATGTGCGAAGCAACGAGGATCTGTGCTTGTGACCATCAGCCGCCGAGGAGGAATTCAGAGAAGAAAGCCAAGAGATCAGGGACGAGGGATGGACGGGAGACACTATTTTGGCTCATTTGTTGCATCTGCTGAAGGCAACCAGAGCTGCAAAACTGGCAGCAGGAGAGAGAGATGGCTCCCGTTCCTCTCCGGTCAATCCAATGAATAATTAATGCACTTTGATTTTAATATATGATAGTATAATACACTTTTCACAATACGTGCTACTAGCACAGCTGTTGAAGTACCGCCGTATTAAAGATGCAGAATTAAACCAAGTGCAGAAAACCGAGAACGTGGTTAAAAATTGATGGCGTGCTTCCGAGCGGCAGTGGCTGACCAGCCGGTGGGGAAGCGGCTATCGGCTTCCCCTGCCAGCTCGTTTGGGGAACATGGATCAGAAGGGAGCGGCATCGGCCTATTTCAGAAAAGTAAGTTGGCGGGGAGCAAAGGAACTGGGAGCCAGGAAAGCTATCGTCTCGCGCTCCACTCGCTAGTCTAGCTAAATAACGGGGCGTTCGCAGGGCTGTCAGTAACAGTTAATAACGCGCTTCTGCAGATCCCTCCGCAGGGCC
>VYZV01027834.1:170596-181941 GCA_013401275.1 Pandion haliaetus | reverse complement strand
AGGTGCCGTCCGTTAACGGCTCGGCCCGACCCGACCCGACCCGACCGGCGCCCGATGCTGCTGCAGCCGCCCGGCTTCGGGGGACCCTGGGCGGGAGCCTGCGCTGCCCCCGGGCTCGGCGTGTCCGTTCCGGCTGCGGACGGCCCCTGCGGCAGCCTGCTTAACGTGACCGAGCGGGCCGCCGCTCGGGCCGGGTAGCGGCCCGGGTTGGATGCGGTAACGCAGCCCCTCAGCGGGGGTGTGCCGGGGAAAGCGGGGAGTGGGTTAGCTGCCCGCGCAGAGGTGACGCTGCTTTGGTGGGCTGAGCTCCCTGCTCACCCTCTTCAGGGTCTCGGGGCGTGAAGCCGATCCCTTCTAGCTCTTCAACCTTTTAGCCATTGATTTGCCTATCGAAGAGTTTGTTTTTTTTTTTAAACCTCCAGTCACTTAAAAAACTGAATTAGTTGAACTCGGCTGTGTCTGCAGAGCTGTTGCTGTCAACTGCAAGAAATACTCGTTCCCGTGTCTAGCTAGAAAAGTCCCCAAGCTACTACCTTGACTTCAGAGCCTCTGTTTTAGAAGAACACTCGCTGCCTGACTACTTGCTTATTTTAAATAAGTGTGGTACACCAGTGGGCTTTAAATGTAAGCCACTGCAGGAATAAATCAGAAGTATACCTTGCAATAAGATTCTGAAAGCCTGTATTTAAGATATCAATTAAATCAAGTAAAATTTCAATCTGTCCTGGCTTCAGCAGTATCCACGTCATTTTTCTTAGCTATTGTTGTTGGATTTGGCTTGTTTGTTTTGTGACTCCATCTTCTATGCAAAACTAGAAATCCTCTAAAATTTCTTCCATTGTAGGTGTGCTTAGGTGAGGAATACAAAAACTCTTTCAGAAAAAGCATTGCTTGGGTAGTTCCTGAGTATGGGGCTGAAAATCTCAACAGCTGTTAGTAATCTTGTCTGGTTTATGCTGCCACCGGTGGGGGAAGGATGGAGATCGCGAGGGAAACAGTGCGTTAGTAGACAGCATATGGCAAAACAGTGCTGTGTCATTCCTTCAAGTCCAGATGGTATGCTCGTATTTTTAAAAGGAACTGGGGAAAAAAAAAAAAAAAAAGCTGACCACTTTTTTTTGGTAGATGTGAAGAACTTCATACATTTCAAATCAGGCTGCTAAGTCATTCCTTCAGATGCGATTTACATGGTGTGATTATTTAAGCTATGGCCCAACAACCATTTAATGCTAGTCCAGAGTATTTTATGTGAGCCTGGCTAAGATGTAGCATGGACTAAATCCTTTGTGTAGTTCTGAAAGTCCTGGTTTGGATACATCCAGATGCCCCAAACTAGGAGAGTTTATTTCCTCACCATAGTTAGGTACCAGGTGATAGACCTGGAAAGGAGCCATGGTCTGTGCCGGGTCAGTGCAGAGGCCTGTTACCCTGGGAAATGTTGGGGGGGGAAGTACTATTTCACTCTTCTGAGATGAAATTCAGCTTTCTAACAGCAAATGTATTAGTTGAGGCTCAAAGGATGAGTAATTATTTCTTAGGGGCAGGTGTGGGCCTTGCTTAGCTTCTCATAGCTGTGTAAAATTTGACTCAGAATAAAAGAAGATTGATGAAAGCTATTTGCTTCTCCTTCTGGGATGAGCACTGAGAAAAAGTGTGGATAGAGAAGCAGGTGCTGGGGATGTGGAGGTGTCGGTGCACCGCTTTATCCCGTGTAGGTTGTGGTTGAAACTTTGGAAAGCAAATCCATGAGGGGGAAAACTGGGGTAGTCTGTGGTGTCGTACTGGGTCCCAGGCCTTTGTATATCGACTGTAGGGAATACCAGCAAAACTTTTATGGAAAACATCTCTGATGTGAGCTTTGGGAGCTATTCACCACTAAACGACCTACTGCTGCCAGAGAGCCTTTGTCGTGGTAACCTGTGCATGTTCCAAGCATTTCTTACGGGGTCTCAGGTTGAGAGTTCTTAGTTTTGGGAGAGTCCTCTGTACTTTATTAGTGTCCTCCTTCATAGTGATGTCTAGTCATCATCTGTGTTCTCACCGTATGACTAAATTGTCTTAAACACTGGCAAATTCAGTAGAAGGTATATTTGTCCTGCTTTGCCTGATTACACAGTCCTGGGGTCTTTATCATCTTGGGTGGGGGAAACCCACCTCCTTTATTACCTGAGGAAAATGAGAAACTATGTTTGTGTATGGGGGCGTAGCGACTTGCTGGCTCTTGATGTGGGGCAGAAGAACCTTCTGTACAGCTCTAGGTCCCATTTTAGCAAGAATGAAGTTGCTGTCTACAACAGGAGGCAGGAAATGGAACGAGAGGCTGATACTGCTGAAGGGATCTGGTAGACTCTGGATTTTTGTCATAGTGTTCTGAGGTGGCTGGGGATCAGCTCTGTTTCAGATGCCATGTAGCAGAGTATTACAACTTGAGCATGTCGCTGTGCTGGTGCTGAGTGTGGCTTATGGACTGGAGCCTACTTGTCCCTTAGGGTAATAAAGGAGGGTGGTTTGGAAGGAGAAACGCTCTGTGAGCAGACGGAACACGAGCTGAAACTTTATCTATCTTTACATAATGGAATCAGACCTTCAAAAACAATAAAACCCACTCCTGCAAGTTGGGAGGGAATGGATGGTGGCTATGTAGTGAGCTTCCACCTGCCTCCTGTGACTGCTATGAAAGGTCACTTTCTCATGTCAAAGGCAGCTAATGACAGAGTGAGTCCCAAGTAAATAAGAAAATTGTCTGCATTACCCCTTTCGTGGGTTCTGGATTTCTCAGGTACTTGACTTGTGGGGAAATTGGCTCCCTCTTTTTTTTTTTTTTTTTAATCCTGTTTAGAGCCTTGAGGGAGAGCAGTTGCCAGTATTTTTCTAGAAGCTAAAATACCAAACTTGTAAATTCAAATTATTGTACCATGAGTAGTTTCAGTCAATTGCTTATAGATCCACCCCTAAAGCATTTGTTTTGAGTTCAGATATACTGTAAAACTGAAAACTGACATGATGCTTTTAATTCCAGAGGTAGTTGGGACACTCTTGCTCATTGCTGAAAAAACTCCATTCATCACCAACTTGCAATATATTTGCAATGCAACCCTGCAATACAGTGACAACACTCTGGTTTTTATGTGTCAGAAATATTTGGTTTGGCCAGGGATGGCCACATAACAAGGTAATGTGATCAGTCATCAGTGGCATCTAGCACACGTTTGGAAGACAGCAAACTGCCTGTGATGCTTCACCTTAATTGTCTTCTGGCTTGTTGTGGATTGACCTCTTTGAAGTGGCAAGTGAGGAATAATGTACATTTATAAATGTTTGTTTTCTCTGAAAGTAGGTAGGAAAAAAGTTGACTTCCCAGAAGTTTTTATAACACCTTAAAAAACCCTCACTCCTTCAAAAAAACCAGTGATGCAGAATTTTAGTGATTTGGCAGGCAAGTCTATCTTATTTCATACTTTCGAATGAAAAGTGTGCATGGCTGCGCCATCAGGCAGGGTGTGATCCTTGTGTAGTGTTGAAGCTACCACAGCTGTCTGACTTTCAGCTGATGGCCTGTAACAGTCAAGTATTGGGATATTGTCCTTTTTTTGTTTCTGGTGTTACCTGAATTTTGTATCGGCTAGAAGTGAAAAAACCACAATTTTTTTAACCCTTTTTAAGATGGCCAAAGAAGTAATGAGACTGAATTTCTGATTTAAAATATTTCAGAATTTTTCCTGAGTTTAGAGTTTATTTTAGTAGGGATCACTGCAAAAAGTGGGATGTTAATTTACAAGCTTTTTTCAGTTAGGCCTCTCAATGACCATATGAGAGGATCATATGTTATTACCCTATGAATGACACATTGAGGCACATAAATTTTTAGTAACTTTCAAATTCTACAGTGAGTTACTGTTACTACCTGGATTGGAATTTGCACATATAATGGATATAGTGAATCTGTTCCATCCTGTGTTTTACTCTTTTGCTCCTGAAGAGAGAACCATCATTTTACATTTAGTAACCATCATAATGGCTGCATATACGTAAAACCTAGGGGTTTCTATCCCACCTGTGAAATAAGTAGAGCTTGTTAAAACATCAGGATATTGTTAGCTGTGTTTTTGTTTAGTCCTTTGTTTGGTTTTGCATGTCTAGGAATGCGACATCCAAGAGAAGATTAACTTTGAAATCCGCATGCGAGAAGGCATCTGTAAACTACTTGCAGTGAGCACACAAAAAGACCAACTCTTGCAAGCAGTTAAAAACCTGATGGTTTGCAATGCTCGTATACTTGCATACAGGACAAAGCTACAGAACCAAAAAGAAGAGCTGATCTCATGCAGAACCGAAGAACGGTAAGTAACAGCTCAAATTCCAGTGGAGCATTATGAAGTAGGCTTTTGCTTACATGAATTCTTAGCAGCCTGTCTAGGAAAGCGGATTTAAACCCTTCCTTCTGTCTTCCCCCATACAAACATACATTACTGATGCCTTAAAACATTACAAGACCATTCCAGTATCTTCTTTTTACTTTAGAAAATTAAATACAAGTCATATTTTTCTGGGTAAATTTTATTACTGACATTAAACTGTAATTCACCATCTGAATATCAGGTAACATAATAGACATATTTTCTTGATTACCTTTAGCGTACAAAAAGGTACCTAACCAAGTCTGAAGGAAGAAGACAAAACTATACAAGTCAGAATACACCTATTCCTACTTTCCATCCTTTCTGTTAAGGTCTTGTTAATGATGGAATCATCGTGGTTAATTGGTACCCTCTGCTGGCCACTTCTGTTAACTACAGCAAAGTAATGAATACAACAATAAATATGATGAAAAATCAGTTTAGGTGAAAATATTTGCACGCTATAACTCTTGAATGAGCTAAAGTATACGTGGTTTATTTGAATACTGTTATAATTTTTTGCCTAATGGAATGTGTTTTGGGTGCAATGTTCAGAATCGTGATGCAGACACACTATTGCTCTCGGGTTATTACTTTAATGAAATATTGTATTGTAATTTAGCGTAGAAACTCTTCAAGCACATACTTAGCTCCAGTTAACTGTATCTATAGGAACAGTCCTGCTACTTTTTGCTTTCAGAAATGTGGTCTTATAGGAGAAATTTACTGAAGGAAAGAACTGCATTTTCTGACTATTATCGTGAAAGCTGATTTTGAAATTGTGGTATTCTGTAATTATTGCAGTTGTATTGCTTTTTCCTACTAAGATGAAGACCTTTATAGTGATTCATCTTTTATTTATGTTTTTAATGATGGAATAATATCAGGTATGTATATATGCTGATTTACTCAACTGCTGGTCTTTGATGTCGGTGACCACAGAATGGTGATGGCACATGTCTGGAACAGGGCAGAGATACTTGGTTAACTGAACAGCTCTATTGCTTTCTTACAGTCATAGTCAGCTGTATTGTTTACTTGATTTGTGTCTGTCATGCATTGCTTTCTAAGGGGTTCTGTCTTAAGGCGTCCTTTGAATTGTCAGTGGAGGTCATTAGAAGAGATGCATGCTATAGAGTTATTTCTCTACCATTTAGATCGTATCTTTGGTAGCTGATAGTGCATTTGCAGTTCTTTTTTCAGTAATTGCTCAAGACTGGAATTTGGTTAAAGCTTAATCCAGATAAGATGATTCTGATTGAGAGAGAAATTTCTAGGATTTTCAAGTGAATTTTTTCGCTGTTTCTTGTTACATGGGTCTGTAATCTGTGACTTCTGAATATACTATAACTACCTCTGGAAGTCAGGCTATTGGCAGCAGATATAAATTTTCAATTCGCCTTATTTGCTTAGGAGTTAGGAGCAGTAGCAAATACAAGGAGAGCACTCTATTATTACTCATTATCTACAGAGTATTTTGATTCAACTGAAGGTTGACCTTGAGATCTACGCTCTGGCTACTTAGCAAAGTGTCTGCCTGCATGTAAAATCACAATATTAACAGTGCAACATTTTGTAATTGGTCTCTATTAATAGAGGAGGAGGCAATTCTTGATCCAATAATAGAACCGATAAATTAAGTTGCTTATTAATTAATGTGTACAGAATGGGAAAAGTTGATAACGTATGTGATTTTTGCTGGAGCTGGAAAAGACGAGGTAGATTAATCTACTTGTCTTTTAATACCCAGGTTAAATAAGCATTGGAGTAAAATCTTCTAGGGAATTGAGAAAATTGATGGTGTACCTTCCTTCCAGATTATCCTCAAGAATCTAATGACTCATATCTTAAAGCAGAGATACCAAATTTAACTTTAAAGAAAAGCGTTTGAAATGAGCTATAATGTGAAAACCCTGACACCTTTTAATGTTTAAAGTGTTGAGTTTTAGAAGTCTAAATGCACAGATCTCAAACCTCATTTTTCTTTTCTTCTTTTTGGCAGGTCTTCAGAAAATGGGACAAAAGACCGCGTGGCATGCAGAGCAAAGGTTGCTATATCAGGTAAGCAGCTGGGTACTCACATGATTATAGGAGCTAATTGGCTGGACAGTAATTTGTAACACAAATTATACAAACAAGATGGTATTTTTAAAGTGTGTATGTTGTTCAGGGACATAAATCCTCTTGTGCTTCAAGGAGACTTGTGTTTTTAAGTCACACGTGCTTTTGAAGATCCTATCTAGTATTTCCATTTTACTTTCAGGGACTTTCACAGTGGGAAATACTTTTTTTCTGTTTGTTACTAACCACTGAATACATTTCAAAGCTAACTAAGTGTAAATGTGCTGTTAACTTTTTTCTCACCATGAAGACTTTGATGTGATCATACAGGGTATGTCTGACAAATTGAGGGCAGAATTATAACTAGTGTGCAAATGTGATTTAGTTAATGCAGATTACATGGCTACAGCAAAGGTATAGTGGTATGGCTTCAATGCAAACTAGTAAAAAGAATATTTAACAGTGATTTCCAGTAGGCTGGTACACTGTTTCCTAGCCTGTTCTCAAACTTCAGCACCATGAACTTACCGTTTTGTTTGCCTATGCCAATAGTGGCTGTTACTACGTTCAACATTGCTGTAGTTCATTGTAACTGTTCTGCTAGCTTTGCTAACAGATCTGTTTGTGCTCCCAGACCTGCTTCATTGAAAATAAAATAGTGTAGAAGGGCTCACTACTTAAACTGTTTAAGTTAATTCTGCATATTTTGACATATCTTTAGGCAAGGTAACTTCTAGTAGAAGAAGAGTGATGAACACATGGTTCAATAATGTTTTCTGCCAGCACAGCTGTTTGCAGAATGTGTGTCTGTCTTTCCTCCTTATGGTAGCTGGATGAAAGCATCTGTTTGCCTGTCTGTGCTGTGGTTGCACCTTTCTTTGGATTTATAGTTATCTGCAGTGAAGACTTTAGGATCATGTAATACACTTTTATTATCTTCAGAAAATCAGAATTGTGTAAGGACTCTATTTTTCATATGAAAAATATGTTTAGGATATGAAACATTTAGCTAGTTTCTTTTGACGGGACAAGAGAATAGAAAGGTGCAATACACCATTTCCTGTTACATGCTATCTGTTAATGATATTGTCCTGTTACTAACATAGTGGTTCTCAAAGTGGAGCTTATGATCCGCAGAAGTATGGCATAGATTGAGGCAAAGATGGGAAAGAGGCATCAACTACCTCATTCTGAACTCAAGTTTGTGAGTGCTGGGATGCTGCCATGCCTCGCCCCTCTTCAGATACTCCTGTCGGGAAGCTTAGCCAGGTCCAGTTTAAAGCAGGAAAGCCTAAATGTTCTTCTTGGCCTCTGCTGAGAGATTTATGCTTTCTATAGATAACCCATTATTAACTCTTTATTTTCCACTGAATGTGCCTGAGAAGCAGAGAACTGGGGTGCATGAGAAGTAATTGTGGGGACAGGCTTGTTCGTGCTTGGCAAGAGCAGGAGTCTCTGGGCAAGATACGTGATTGGGAGATTCTGAGATAACGTTAATACATGCCTCCCTGGTTCCTCCTTGCGTTGTCCTCTGACCCATTACTCTGTGTCCATTTAGCTTGCCAAATCAGGCCCTGCCTGCTTCCACAGCTGCAATATGTTCACATCTGTGATGTCCCATTATTCTTCTTTCCCTGTCTTTCCCTATCCTTGTGTAGCAACTGGGGCATGCTGCATTTCTTCTCTTGTATGTCGACCTTCACTGGATTTGCAACTGGAGTTGCCCTGCATGTTTGGAAGGCACACGTGCGTGTGCATGTGCCTGCCTTGTTGAGAATGCAGCTGCGAATACAAGCAGCATGAATCAGGAGATGTCGTGACTGAATTGCCTGGGAGAGGTTGGAAATGAGGAGGAGTGAGTGGTGGTAGTCCATGTAATATGACAAGGCATGTAATTTAAGAATTGAAGATATAAAATGGATTTTTTAGGGGAAAGTAATCCATCCACTTATAAATACATTAGCGTATCATATGGTTAGTACATGCCAGAAGCTTAGACTATTACAAAAAAAAAACGTGGCCAACACCAAAAGTTCAGGAACAGCTATGCAGGAGTACTGAGGAATGCACTCCTACAGAAAGCAACTGCATGTTAGATACTGTGTGGGGAGTGCATTCCTTAATCCACAGATTTTCACGCTTCTATTATCTTTACTTATTTATCCCCCACATGTGTGAATAAATTATGTAATTTATGTTATCTTATCAATCAGTTATTTTGTTGGAAGACGATACATGAAATGTTGATCAAAAAGCATAATCATAATTTAAAGTAATTTTATTAAAGGAATCATTGGCTTTAAATCTGATTAATTGTGGTGCTTGAATGTATCCAATTTGAATCCACATGGATTTACAGCTAATGGTAACTGAAATTAAGGTGTGTGGAAATTGATCTTTGTTTTTGATAAATGGCAGCTCTTTCAATCCAAGAATGAATTGAAAACTGATTTACAAGTATCATGTTAAACTTGTTCAAGCGATTGACTATCTATATCCTGATGATTTTCTGACTAAGGTGTAAATTTTTCAGCTAGCATGATATTGAAAGTGGCATGCAGAAGTAGTCTTTAATCTAGTACTCTAATTGTTAACAAGACCTATTGAGCGCATTAATATTGTCATTCAGAGTTTGCTATGTTTAAAGATGAAAAAAGGCTTTTATTGTAACTCTATTTTCACATATTTATGTAAATTTAAGACCTTTATCTTTTAGGAGAGAAACATTCTGTGCTTTGTCTCTGGCAGAGATAAATACATGTATATATTTTTAAAGTTTGAGAGGGACTTCCGTAACTGTTTTAATGAAACTATTTCTGTTTCCTTATTTTACAAAAACTATTATTAGAAATGCTTATTATGCAAATGCATCTTTAGAAGTGAAAGGCAGTTTCAGAACATAGTGATGTATTGATTTTTAGGAAGTTGTGGCAGTCTAAAGCTGTATACTGGCAGTTCACTGTTGAAAATTAATTAGTTTTCATGAACACTTTAAAATAGATGAATTTGCAAGTTTCAAAATTGATATAGCATGTATAATAAGATGTCCCACAATATAATCAAAATTAACTTATATTAAATGAAAAATTTAAATTTAACTTCTGAAACAGTGACTACATGCAGTTCCACTTAAATCAACAAGTTTTGTGGGTAAATACCTGTAGGAATACATGATAATCTGTTGCCAAAATACCACTACTGTTTTGCATCTTAGCATACTCTATGTGGATTTTTTTCATCAGCCTTATATGAAGATCAACCCTGGAGTCAGAAATGCTCCTTTATAAGAATATGGAAGACTTTTTATCAAAAGACAATTGAACTAGTGCTGTTCACTGCTGCCATCATGTGTCACTTAATATATTGCATATACTTTTAAATAACACTGTGTTGTGCTTAAGAAACCAATGTTGGATTTATAAAGCCCCCACTGCATTTGTCTTTTAACCAGGGACTAATAAGAAACATTATATCTAAACCTGAGTCTTCGAAACTGGAGGAAAATTTCACTCAGTACTGTGTTGGATTGAGTAGATAAATTGGAAAATTTTCTGAAGAAAATACTTTCTGAATATTAAAATGACAGGCACGACTTAAAATAATGGTTCTGTAATTGCCTCTCTACTATGGTTCTGAAGTAGAAGGATATTTCTGAGTTAAAAAAATTATTTTTATGCCAACTAAGACAATTCTAACTGGGAATGTGATTACAAGTGATATTTTCTCTGTGGTTAGCAAAACAAGACTTAAGTGTTTGCAGTGTAAGTATCCCAGTCTTTCCATTAAAACAGGAAGTTTTTGTTCTTGCAGTGGTTTCTAGCACAAGGCAAGCAGAGTTTCAGTTTACATCTGTGCATAATAATGGGCTCAGAACTTCTGAGTTCTGAGAAAACATTTCAGAATGGCTGTGTAACATAGTTCTGAGAGGTAATTTCAGGTACTTTCAAATGAGATTTAAAATACTTTTATCCTAGCATAATTTCTAAAAGAAAATGACACTTTAAGTTGAACTAATTGATGAATTTTCTTGACATGGATAATAAAATTGAAATAGTTATACTGTTCTTTGGGTAGAAGGTCCTGTTACCTCCAGAACATCAGGAAAAGAAACAAGAAACTTTTTGTAATTTGTTTTGATCACAGATCTACAGTATTGGCTATAACTTGATTTCCCTACCTCTTTTTTCCCTTTAGATATTCGAATACCATTAATGTGGAAAGGCTCTGATCACTTCAGCAATAAAGAAAGTATGTAAGATGTAATGAACTACTGTGATAAGCAATTGTTTATGCCTGTAAATTTAAACTTGATGGGGAAGTCCATACTGATCTCAACCCCTTCTTTGACCTTTCAGTAGGTCCATATTTTATTCTGTTTGTTGTGTAGTTGCTCTTAACTTGAAGTTGTTGGTTGTAGCGAGCTGAGTTAGTTCAAAGTCCTGTATGTTTAAACCCTAGTCTCTAGAAAGTCCTCCTGAGGAGAAATTCCAGAAGAAGCAACAGAAAAGTGTTGTTATTAAATGGATAGCCAAGAAACTGCTGATTAAAGATGTCGTGCTATGTCTTGTCTACACTTGAGAGAGTATATTGGAGGCTGTTTTCAGTGAGAAATTTTAAAGGAAAGTTGTCTGTCAGTGTTGAGTGTATTATTGGATAGTCTTCAAGTACGTGCGTTCTGCTGTGTCATGGAGATCAACCCTAAATCTGTTCCAGCTGTCACCTGGCACTGATTTCTCTTTGCTTTTCAATAGGGTCAGAGGGGCTAAGCATGGCAAAATAGTCTAATCTTATATAGTACATTCATAAAATGATACAGGCTTTGGATCAAATGTTAGGGTTTTTTTTTCTTAAAATCAGTTTTATTAAACAAAATTACATTTTTACTAG
>VYZV01027834.1:136999-170517 GCA_013401275.1 Pandion haliaetus | reverse complement strand
GAGGGGGTGGGGTGGGGGTGGATAGTTGAGCAGATGTAGGTGTTTTTCCCTCAGTGAATATTGTTCTACCTATACAGCTGCTTTGATAGTTCAATTATCATAAAATCCTATGATGAAAATTTATGGTGGAAAGAATTTGAAGGCAATTCCTTAGAGGTCTGAATTACCATTTCTTCTACTTTTGTTTACTGGTAGCATTTAGTATTGTGATGTGTAATATGGCTAATAAAACATTTATTTGGCTCTCTCCAGAATCACAGCGCTATGCAGTTTTTTGTTTGTTCAGAATGGGAGCTGAGGTTTTTGATACAGAGGTGGCCACTGTGGATAAAGCAATAACAGATATCTGTTTTGAAAACGTAACCATATTGTGAGTATAATTTATTTCTGTTGAATGAATTACAAATATTGCTGTTTTCTTGTGAAAGTGGATATGATTATGAATAAGATTGGCTGAGGTCTACTAAGCTTTTCTGTGGGCAGGTCAATCAGCAGAGGTCTTGTTGATTTCAGTGGATGGTGGATCCCCACCTCTGGAAGGTTGGTTTTTTATGTACCTAACGATGCTGGCTGTAGATGTGCCGCTTGAATTCTTTTCATTTTTGCTATGTTGAAGCCTTTTTCTTTGTATAAAGAGATAAACAAACTTGTACCTCAAGGACAGAATTAAATTAATACTAAAACTTGAAAGCATTATGAAAGTACAGGCATGAATGTTGCACCCAGTGTTTTAAGTATTAGTCTGTACAGCAGTCTACGGTCTCTTTCCACACCTTATGTTCTGTTACACCTCTATGAGTGTGTGCTACAGCCACAGTCCTTATAGTTGAAGAATACTAGACAGGAAATTATTCATTTATCTTTAAAAGTAACCTGGAAAAGAGTAGAAAGGTGTTCTTATGTTTTGTTGCTTTATAATTTTGAAGAGAGTCCTGAGAGGCGCTTGCTTAACTTTCTTTTTATCCCCCGCTTTATTTTTTGTATTAGCAATTTAGATTCAGTCTCCTCAGGAAGACTGGCTGGAAAGCTAGAACTACTGAAAACTTTAAATCAAGATCCTGAAAACGGAGTGGTTGAGAGAGAGTGGATCTTTAAATCAGATTTTAAACTCTTAAACACCTGTTCAAGTTAAGAGTGGGGGCAACGATTTAAATCTATTTCTTCAAAGACAGGAGACTTGACCGTTATAATTTTCTGTGAAATACTGCAACAAAAGCAGAAAAGGCACTCTAACTTGCCTTGTGTCCCCCAAGATAAAGAAAGACTTTTTATAAAAGCCTTTGGGATGATTTTGTTATGGGTATGTGTGTAATGACATGATTTGTACCTGAAAGATGAGGTTAGGCTTCTGGTTTGATGACTAAGCTTGAGAACAACAGAATCAGTAGAACTGAAAACAGAGAAAGAATAGGCTGCAGACAGAAGAACGCAGCAGTAAGTAGTTATGTTATGAATGACAGATTTTGTTGGTTGTGAGACAGGATTTTTTCAGTAATGTGAAGGGGATGGGGTGTGACTAAGATATCTTTAAAACAGTTCAATCTGATTTAGGACCATAGGCACAGATCGGTTTTCAATCGTGATTTTTGCGTAACAGTAGAGGGCAGATTTAAGTGTGTTTGAATGTCTTGCCTGTGTATTTCCATAACATCGGGGGTTTTCTTTCAGTTTTTAACATAAACGATGAATTTCCTGTTTGCAGTTGTTTATGCTTTAATTATAACAGCCCTCTTGTGACTTCAACACTAAGTTACTGCTGTGTATTCTAGTCTTTAATTCCATGTTAATGTATGTCTTCACCTAAATCTTACGGCATTCTTTCCCTTGATTAGAAATATATGTTATTTAATATATATAGTAGCAGCAGCATTCCTTGGCTGCATACACAGTTTATTAACAAATGCTCTGACATTTTCTCCTCCCCCGCTTCAGTGATGAAGCAAGACCAGATTTCCAGGTGAAGGTTGAAGTGTATAGTTGCTGTACAGAGGAGTCTTTATATGTAACAAACACTCCTAAGAAACTAGCAAAGAAGTTTAAAACATCACTCAGCAAAGCGACAGGGAAGAAACTCAAAGCTGTGCTGGAAGAAGACAACACCGAATCCCTTTTGCCCGCTGACCTAGTCATCCAGTAAGCCATATATATTGATATTCTGGTTTTATCATTTTAAAAATAGAAATAAGCCAAATACAATATTGTAACATTTTGGAAAATTGCCAAGAAAGTGATTATTTCTGTACTTAGCTGGGTGAAAAAAAATTTACATTTTAAATAGGAAATGAGAAAGTAGGTGTGAATTGCAACCATGTTGCTTAGCCTTGGGGCCTGGTTCTGATCTTGAAACACACGAGTAGGCTTTATCTTTGGTATACGGCTAGCTAGCTGATAAATCCACTGTTATTTGCAAACTCTACAAAATATTTAGTTTGATGCCTGGAGGAAATCAAGCTTGTACGATCAGTCTGTCTGTGTCCCTCTGTCCATCTACCTCTCCTCCCTTTCCCATTTACTCCGTCCCCCATATTATTTTTGCACCTAGCCAATATTGGTCATACTTGACAGATAGGTAGACATTTCTAAAAGTTACAAGTTGTGTGAACTAAAGAAGTGTGGTATGTAGACAGCAGAAACCTCTCTTGTGCCCTCTCCCGAAATGAAGCTGACCAAGCTGTTTGTTGTGCCTGGGGTGCATGCTGTGCACAAGGGGGCCATTCCACTTGCTGGCTTTTCAGCAAAACTCTGGACTGTCCAAGGCACTTTACAGTTACAAGCTGCTTAACAGGAGTTTTCTTAATTGACTTTAGCACAGAACATTTTAAAATGACTTGCTGGTTTTCAGTGTTCGTAGAAATAAGTGCTGTTCCCAGTAATTTACCTGTTTCTTTTTAAAAAAGGTCTTAAGTCTTTCATGCATTTTTTTAATGAAGTTAACTGCCTACTAATATTTCCCAGCTACTTCAATTTCATTGGGATCTAAGCAGGCCAAGTACCTAAATTGTAAATATTAGTAATACTGATTTTTTTTTTTTTTTAAGAACGCAATTTTTTCAAGGAATTGCTTTTTTTTTTTGGTGGCTGAACAATAAAGAATCAATGCTTAATTCTTGCCAGGTGTTGAGTGTAGTCTTAGTCTAGCTTCATATACTTATTTGCCTGGATTTTAAAAGGAAACATTCAAGCATGTTTGATCTTTGTCAAACTGATAGTACTGTATACTGATATTACTGTTTCAATCAAAAATACACATTCAAGAGATCTTATCCACAGAGCAAAGCAAATTTTATCACCTAACTTTCCAGTGTGTTCCACCTAATGACAATGTATCTCTCAGTCTGCATTATCTCAGGTGGCTGTGCTTTCCACAAGCTCCAGTTGGGCGATGACACACTGTCATTACATACAGTTTGCTTCAGATACAGCAGCTAGCTTATTTGCTGGCCATACTCGCTTAAATATAGATTGCCTGTCTTTTAAGGAATAAGCATCAGTAGACAATCTAAACAGCTGCCTCCGTGCTTGGGTTTTGCTTTTGGTTTCTCAATTGTAATTGTATTTTGCTTTCCTCCATGTTGAAGTTTGTTGTTTCTGCTGTAAAGAATCATCTCACAGTGACTGTTACTTTCTTAACAGAATTAAATGAACAATGATGTGTTTAATGATGGCTTTTCTAAGTGATTAAAAAAGATTATTGGAAAGAAATGGGTTTTTATAGGCAGAAAATAAGTTGTCAAGCTTTTTTTATGGGCGCCCCTTAGGTTTTATATTAGTAACACCATGGTATGTGGTCTTTATAAAGGGGAAGAGATTGCAAGATTACAAGAGGTCTTTCAAGTATTCCCAGAGAGTTTTACCAGTCCAGCAGGTGAAATTAAACTGCAGCAAAAAAGGGAACTTTCTGTATTATATGAACGCCTTTTCTCTGTGGATTTCAGCTGTACAGGCCCTTTTCTTTTCAGAGCACACATGGGTGAAGTTCTCCATTTTCCAAACACTCTGTGATCCCTCTGTGTCAAACTTCGTGGCTTAGAAATCTCCCTGGTTAGCGAGGAAACTGTCAGCATTGTAAATTCTTGCAAAAGCTTAGTGACAAAGTGCTTTGAATGGTTGCTTAGGTTGGTTAACTTCAGTTATACTGATACTCTCTCTACTGTTAATTACCTCTGTCTTCATTTCTATATAGTCTTTTGCCTGCATAATTTTTCTGTTCTACCTTAAATGTTTTGTGTTTGGTTTTTTTTTTTTACATTTGTCATAGAAGGAAAATGTTTAGTGCAGTTATACTATTGAACATCGGAGTAACTAGGTTGCTCTTTGGATAAATCATTGGAGAAACCCCCTGCATGTTTATTCACTTGCAGAACTGGCCTATGTATAGACTTGTTGTTATTGCCTTTTACGTATTGTCCTCTGCTGGGCTGGAGGCACGGCTTCGTTGTCCTATGCTTGAATTGGCAAATTCATAGCGATATTTTGCTAGAAGTACATAGTCTAATCTAATTGCCTCGCTTTTACGGTTGGGTTCTTTTTAGCACCTGAAGGTTATATTTGTTTTTACCTTCTATTATTTCAGATCTGATTGGAAGGTGAGCATATTAGACTTTTTTTTAGGGTTGTTTTTTTGTTTTTGGGTTTTTTTTTTTTTTTGACTCACAAATTCTCCAGTCTATGTATCTGGATGAGTGAACTAATATTGGGATTTCTAACATTGGGTTTAATATTCAGGAACAGATTCTGGAATCTGAGATGCATTAATTAATACGCATCAATAGAAAGGGTGATACACACCTTCCCACGCCAGTGTCTGTGTGGCAACTTTGGTGCCTCTTTCTCTTGATGAGTAAACAGATTTAACAACGAGCCTTTGCCACAGGCATGCTGTAGAGATGAGCTGTTTTTTTTTTAAATAGAGTTATTACATGGAAAAACTACTATAGATATGCAAAGTACTGAATTAGATGCAGCAGGCAGATTATTCTTTGTTATACAAAGAAACTGCCATTTAAGGCAGTAAGCTAATTCTGTGAAATGTAGAGGCAAAACGTAGTCAACATCCTCATTAGCCAGTTAAATTTGAAAAATATTTGCAGATAAAACTTTTCTAAATTACATTGCAGCTGGCCGAAAGGAATGACTGCTGTATTTTAGAAGGAAAATGTTACTGTGAAGCATATTTTAAAAGTGAAGTAGCTATTTTTTTTGGCAAGTTTGTTGTGGTAATTAGTCATGCTTTAGAAAAAAAGTAACTTTAAAATCAGCACAGAAGTTTTATCTGTGCAAAGAAACTGAACTTTCTGGTACAGTTTAAATAGAATGGTAATGTATTGCTCAACTGCATGGCAAAACATAATCAGTGGAGAATCTTTCGTTAGGGAACAGTCTCGCAGGGAATATATACAAATGATGATGAGTTTTTGTTCAGATTGCCCTCTTGAAATGTTTTACTGCAGTGGGTTTTTTTGCCCAGAATGTTATATCATGTTTAATTTTCTCTTTATTCCCTTGAGATAGATATGTAACAGACCTCCCTGCTAACAAACTTGCTACTTTTCCTCCTCCTCTTTCATTAGGGTTAGGGCAAGGTAGGCATCTGCCTTGTTCCTCTGCAGAGCCAAAAATTTTAAAACTGTATGTATGTTCCCAGTGTGCTATTAGGAAAAATAACATTTGAAAAGTATTATGATAGAAAACTATTTTTAGTGATGTTAGTTCAGTAGGGTCTTCTCACCTTTTACACCACTAAGCTATCTTATGCTGTACTGAAGATATTTTAAGGATTTTATGCTAGTTCCTGTTAGGGAGGGTAGTTAGTAATTTTGAGAGGTTTGTTTTCTTGTGAACTTTGTTTAAACTGCCATTAGCCAGGTGGAATTCTTACTGCATTGCTGGACTGTAATTCTGTTACTTGGTCTGAAGAGTATTTTGGGGAAAAGGTTAAACATATACCAAATTTATACTAGTTTATTCCAAGAATTGCATTCCACAAGCACGGTGCTGAATTGCAAATGTGGTTTTGTTTTTTTTTTTTTTCCCTAGGCAAAATCCAAGACAAAGATATAACATTCTAAAACCTGTAAGCACAATAAGTGAGAGTCTCCTTTATGCTACAAAACTGACTGTAGGATTTCTGCACAGATTTCTGCATGCGAAGAATCAAGCTGTTAGATACTATTAAATGCATACATAACAACTGTTGAATAAAGTGTAGTTACAGAGGCAAAGCAAAAGAGCAGAGCAACATGGAGGAGCAGTCAATTTTTAACCTGTTTTTTCAGATAAAGTTTGTGTCATCAGTTGTTCTATTAACTGTAGCAATTTTTGAACCTATTACCAAATCTAGTTGCTTTAGGCCTAGGAATAAAAGCTGTAAAACTATTAAAAGTTACTTGGTGTCTGACTAGAGGAGAGATGCTTTTAGGATCCTCAGGGTGCACAGAGGTTGGATAGCACAGCCTTTACGCCTGGGTTTGGCAGCCACTGGCTCAGCAGTAAGCGTGAGCCCAGCTCATAGGCAGCGGCCACATGAGAAGTCTGCTCGCTGGCCCGGCCAGGAGAGGTGGCTATGGAAAGGGCCACCTGATGGGCCTCGTGGCATTGGCCTGGAAGCTGTGGGGTAGGAGGGAACCAGAGGTACACGAAGGGTAGGGGCAGGAGATAAGGTATAGGAAGCAGATGAACAGACTGTGGGACAGCGTTGGTTTATAAGGAAAACCAGAGATACAGGAGTTCTGTGGGAAGGGGTTGGGGGGTGGCAATCTGTGGTCACTGACAGGTGCTACCTTGCACCTTGGCGTTCCCTTGTACCCCAACGAGTTATCTCAGGCACGTCTAGACTCCCTTTAATTACTGCCTTAGCAACATGAAACAGAAATGTCTTAAATGTGCCTTTTCTTTCACATTTAGTGGAGCAAAGTACAGTTTGCTAGCATATACCACTTTGGGGCTGGAGAGTGCTGAGGACAATTTCAGGACGCACAACCTTACCATTACAGGAAATGGTAAGTACATATGGTACCAATTTAAGGAAATAAAAAACCAGTAACATTTTGCATTTCTCTCTCTTGTAAACTAAAGAGCTTAAAGAGATTATTTTTCTTGATACTTAATATAGGACAACTTTAATAAAATATTTAACAGCTCTAAAACAGGCATCTGTACACAGCTGAATAAACTATAAGTTGAGTAAAATTTCAAGTCCAGATGAAAATTTAATTCCTTTGGGAGTTTCTTCTGTCATTTGCATCTCGGTTTTATGTGAGTTGTAGCTATATACAAATTATTTCCCCTTCCTCTCAACCAAGGAAGAGTATCAGAATGAAGAACACCCTTTTTTTTTTTTTTTTTTCTGTAGTCAGAAGGAAAGTAGGAAAAATAGCTTCAGTTCAGCTAGCTTGTGTCAGGCCCAAATTTAACGCAGGACGCAAGCATGTGTGCTTGCAGTTTGCACTGGTCGCTGTACTTCAGCTCTGGGACAGCATAAGTCGGCAGCAGTCAACCTAGATGCTAACACAGGGACTGTGATTATGCTGCAACTGAAGGTAATGTTTTAAGTAGCAGGAGTACAGCTTTTGATACTTCATCCATTATTTTCTGAAAGGGTAGGCCTTCCAATAAGCCACCCTCTGTCTGTTAACTTAAGACATGGGACTTTCACTGTATTTCACTGTAGCTTCTGGGAATTTTATCTTTTACTTGCGTAAACTTGACCTCAAAGAGAATTTCATTCTTTACACTTCATTAATTCCATATAAGTACAGATTTGAGGATTTATGGGACAGTTGTTTCTTGAAGGGTTGGATGAATATTTCTGAGTATCTTTGATATTTGTAAGCCTTTCTTTATTAGTACTTTATACTCTTTCTTCTTCAAATTCCTTTTTCTGTCATTAATTTACATAACTTAGTCTGGTGAGAAATGACATACCTGGGTATTTTGGTTCATTACAAGCATTTCTAAAACATGACCAAAGAGAGAGTCATGTCAATGGAACGTTGTATTACCTGCTTCTAATTACAGAAGAGAGAGTGTATTACACAGCAGAGCTGAGGAGGGATATTGCAATTGATTAGAAACTCCTTGGAATCCTAAATGCTCTTCTAGTGCTCAAGACAGAAGTAGATACAAATTCTAAGCCTTAATAAAACAATCTGAAGCAAAGTGCTTGTGCGTAAATGTAGCTGTGCACCATGATGGGATGGTCTCAGGGATCCTGCTTAGACTAGATGGCCACTGTGCTTATCTTTCAAAATGTTTCTAGCTGTGAAATGAGATTGAGCTATATTTTATGTAAGAACAATTTGTTCTTGCAGAACAATATCTCCATTTCTACTTTTGGATTTTTTTTTTTTTAATTAAAAAACTTAACAGAAGACTAAAAATCAGTTTTATCTCATAATGCAAGATGAAATCTCTTTTTAAATATTAAAAAATGCTTATTTACATTCAAGATCCTATGCAAAAATGGATGTAGAAAGCTGAACTATATATTTAGGGCAAATGTTTGGAACTAAGTGTTTCTTTTGCCTGGTCTTTTTCCCCAGAGGAATCCTCTTTTTGGCTCCCCCTGTATGGAAAAATGTGTTGCCGTTTAGTTGCTCAGCCTTCCTGCATGGCTAGGGATATGATGGCAGGATTTCTTAATCAGCAGGTAAGAAGACATTGCTTGTGTTTACATCCTCTTCTGTTAATAGTTATCACTAAGAGTCAATTGTTAAAACATTTGCTTTTACCTGAAGTAGTTTCTTGAGAACTGTTATTTTTTACCTGTTCTACCTAGAGCAAGGGGAAAATTTATCTCATGGCTGCATTTACAAATAGTATCTTCAGTGGCTAAGCATGAAGAAATAAATGTTTCCTTGGCATGCTTTTCAGTAAAATTATTTAGGCCATTACATAAAGATCAAGTATAGTTGTTTCAGAATTGGTTTAGGCTGGTACTTGATGGCAGCAGTCCTAATAATCCTGTGGCTCTCATCCTTGTACATACCTCTCATTGTGCTAGCACAAGAGTTCATATCACAACATGGTGAATCTGACTGGTGAACCGAGCCATATTTAAACTCATCCCTTCAAAAATGATTCATGTGAACTTTGTTTACTTCTCTATTTTGGTTCATTGCACAACTAGGCAAATGAGAAGGTGATAGTAGAGGGCCAGAGCAGCTGGGTCATTTGTCAGGAGTGCTGAATTACAGGCTTTAAACTGGTTGTGAAACTATAATGCATTTATGAAAGCTATTCAGAAAATTCATTTGAGAAAGTGGAAATTCTAGGCAAACATCTTTGCTTGACATTTGTTGAATGTACTCTGTTATTTCCAAAGTGAGATACTCTTTTTATTTCTCTTATTGTGTAATTACTGTAGCTAAAAAAGGTGGTTTCTTTCTTAAAGTAGATACCAGTTCTAGATTTCATTCTGTGTGAACCAGCAGATTCTGCGTTGTTAGTGTCATATGGCAATAAATCTGTGAAAACTGTAAAACGCCAAAAGACATTTAAAGTATTGCTAACATGTCAAAAATCAGTGACTCTGAAATGTTCTGCAACAGAAAGTCTTTGTTTTGGGGAAGAATTCAGCGTGGCGAAGTTTTGATCACATAGGGCTGATCTGTGTATACCTTGTAATATGCTCTTAATTTGTAGTTTGTTTGGCAATTTCTGACTACTTCTTCCCTTTAGCAAATGATAGGAAGTCTAACTAGCTGGAGGAGGCTGTATTGTGTACTACGAGGTGGCAAGCTCTTTTGTTATTACTCACCAGAAGAAATTGAGGCTAAACTGGAGCCAGCATTGACAGTTTCCATCCACAAGGTAAAATTGGTTATATAGGGTTTTTTTGTTTGTTTGTTTGGTGGTTTGGTTTTCTTTTGGGGGGGGGAGGTGGTTTTTTGTTTTAAGACATAACTACAGTCATTTGGGCTCTAAGCTGCTGGTATGCAGAATGCTTTGTAGGTAGCATGTGGGTGGGATATGCTTCAGTGAAATTTGCAGTTACTGAATTTTTTAGCAAGGCCATTGCATTTCTTAGCTGTAGACTTAAGTTCCTTCTATTGCATTAGACTGGCTAACATAGAGGTAAAAAGGAGGATGTTTTTCTTTAGGGAAAGTGATACCTTGTTATATGACAGTTCCATAAGACAGCCCTTGGCAATTTATTGCTTACAGTCCCTTAGCAATGCTCCGGTAGACTTTTGTCCTCAGCAAGGCAGAATTTTAACAAAAGCTTTTTTGTTGTTGAGTGTTATTTGGCCACAGTCTTAATTAGAAGGGGAGCTGGAAAATTGTTCAAAATATTTTAGTGCCTTAAAATAAGCTGGTTTTCTTAATACTGGTTTTGTACAGAGCACAAAAACTCTGAAAGTTCTGTTCTCTAGGATGACGTTATTGCTGCTTTTCATACCCCGATTGGAAAGGCTGAGTTTAAAATGTAAAGGTAAAATGTTACTTACTATTTGGCTAAAGAAACATTTGAGTATTTAATTTGAAGTAATATTTAAGTGTTCAATTTAGGAATGTTATTGGAAGGACCTTCTAGAATGGCAAGCTTTAGAGTGAACAGATGCTTTCAAAAACTGGTTTTGGTGCGGTTATCAAGAGTTAATATCACATAAGGATGAGAAGAGGAATTTAATCTTATTTGCAATTGACATAGCTGGATTTGTCTTACATAAGTAGACACATTTGGAAATTGTGTTAAGCACAGGTCGATCGGGATTCTGCTGCTGTACTACTGTGAACACTTGATGCCAACGCTAATTCTGAAAGAAGCATTCCTCCCGTCCGACTGCTGTTCAGGCTGCTGTGCTGCTTTATGCCAGGGCAGGCATTAGGGCAGCTGACTGATGAATTGGACAAGGGAACTGATGTGGGTTAAAATTAGCTCATTTTGCGGGCAGGAGGAGGGTTGGATTCAACTGTGGCTCCCTTTAATAAATTCTCTTACCCGGTTCACTACATGGCTACACAAATGCTTGTGTTGTACAAGAAAGGGGCTACGCTATGACTGGGAATGTGTGGCGACATAGAGTAATAAAGAACTGCTTCTTAGAACAGCAATATCAGCTTTTGGTGGCTTTAAAGGTTCTGGAAAATAGGACTGCATTCTCACCTAGAGTGAGACTTGTATATAAACCAAACTTTTAAACTAGGTATAACAATATGCCCTGTTTGTGTTAGGACTTCTCTTTTAATGTGCTAAGATTTAAATTGATTCCTTAATTAAAAACAACTTTCAGCTAGTGCCGTATCTTTTAACAAAGTCATTTTTTCTTCCAGTTGTTCATGCATTCACATTAAATAAATGTTTAGACTGTGATATATATTTAAGCAGGTTTACTTGCTTACCTCTTCAGTCACTTTTAATTGCACTAGTCAGCCTTTGCCATAATTCTGTTTTCCAGCTGTTCACAATATCAGTTAAGAAATGCTAAACTTTTGTAAATTATAGAATGACCTAAGTTCATATTCTAAAATGTGACAGTAATATTTTAAAAATTTATCTATCAGGCTACCTCATATCTTTCCTTGGAGGTCTCTGGTTTGGTCTGTATCCTAATTTTGCTTTTCCTTTTAAAATAACCATATTCTACCAAGGTATTTTGCTCCTCCAAGTGACCAGTACACTTAGAACCTAAAATCCAGCTTAATATGCCTTTGCTGGGAGACTGTCCGTACATTTGCAGGGTGTCCTTAAAGCTAACATGTAGAAGGTACATAAATCACGTATCTTATACCATTTTACAAAAGTGTCAGACTGCTGAAGAATATGACTGAATCCTTATTCAATTTAAATTAAAACAAGCAAAAAAAATTGCAATTTAAAACATATTTGGATACTTTACTGTTTAAACAGTTTCTCTTGAAAATAACTTAATGCCTGCAGATATTTTTTTTGATTCCTTTGTTATGAAATTTCTCTTATGGATTAAATGAAATCAAACTCATCATATGGGTTTGTCTGTTGTTATAGAAACAGCAATTTCAAAACGAAAGTTGAGATTGAACATCAACTCTAGACGTTCTAACTAAAATCTCTTCTGGTTGCCTATGTGGCATTTTCATTTGTAATGTGAAGCTGATCCTTTACATGTAATTGAAAGATACTTTCTGAAAAGTAATGAAATCATCTGGATTTATGAGAAACTCTCTGGAAAATATTCACGCTGATGGCCTTATTTCCCATTCCCTTTGAATCGAGACTTTAAGAAGCTATTAAGACCAGTAAAGTCATTACTTCAACTTCAGATGACTTCACTGCTGCTGCTGTTGAGCAAGAATGGTTCTGCAGTTCCTATTATGCAAGTGCTACTATTATTGTTCCAGCTAAATGCGATTATAACATATTATATTGCACAACTAAGTAGGAAAAGAGAAATTATATTTTCTGTAGTAAAGAAAATTTGCTGGAATCCAATTTGAACGAGAAATATTCCTTATGGGCCAGTTCTTGAAATTTTTTCAAGTTTTCTTTAGCTTGAAATGAATAATAAAGGTCTTGCCTACACCTGATAGCTTAGCAAATTGGTGCATATGCCAGCGGTTCATGTTAGTTGCTCACTATTTGGAATACATAGTCTATTGTGTCCTGGTCATAGGTTATAAAACTTCTTTTGTGCCATGTATGCCTGAAGCTTGAGGAATTCTGGGACATCACTTTAAATTAATATAGGCCCATGATTTCCTTCCTGGCATATTTTGCCAGTGCAATCTTTGCTCTGGTGCCATGCAGTGCAACAGGCCCAGAGCTATCTCCATGTTCATGCTAAATGTTGAGGTGAACAGGATGAGGAACAACAAGCGTTTGCAGCCATGGGCTCAGGGTTTATAGACTGGTTGCTAAACAGTGTAGTAGGAGTGCAGGGACAAAATCAAGCTGGCATTTTTGCAGACTGTTACCTTGAATGACAGTTCTTGTTGGAACATCTCTTCTAGGCTAGGTCAGGTAGAGAAATTTGTTGGTAAATGTAGTGATGGCTGTGGCATTGTAACTTCAAGGGAACCATACAGTATTTCTAAGGAACCAGGGAGTTCACCATTGGACTGGAGCAAAAGGATATCGATATGAATCCTTGACCATGTGAACGTTTCGGGAGCCATCAATATCAGCAATGTTCTTCATCTGCGTCAGGGAACTCTAGCAGTGGTGAAATGAGAGCAGCTCTGAAAATATCTACGTTCTCTGTAGTGAGAACTGTGTCCCACTGGTTGGCTTAGACAAGCCTTCATACGTGCGAAAATATTTTGGAAAAGCACAGACTAGTTAAGTGCCTCCAAATGTCTGGTATCTCACATCACATTTCTCAATTTAGTCCTGCAATTGCTTGAAAGAGATTGTGGATGTGGGCAGGGAAAGCAGATAAAATAACCCAGATCCCACACAATGGACCTTATAACACACATGCTCAAATTGAGTGGTTTGGAAACTATACTTTATGGCTCCCTGGTGCTCCACAGAATGCTGGCTGGTCATATAATGCCATCTCCTTCTCCTGGTTTTTTGCTGCTGCATTGCACTGAAGATAGCTAAAATGACATAGAAATCCTAACATTGCGAAAGACTGCGAAAGGTTGGGCGTTGTTATAATGTGGTACCTTAAGACACTTGTTGTTTTGGGGTTTGGTTGGTTGGTTGGTTTGTTTGATTGGGGGGGGAGGAGTGGGGTGGCTGTTCTGGTTTGGTTTGGGGTTTTTTTTTTTTGGTTTTTTTATTTTTGTTTTTTTTTTCCAGTGGAACTGGGCATGTAGTGTAATTCAGCCAAGCTTGGTAAATTCCTCAGCCCATTACTGTAATGGCATCTTGTATCACAGCTTAAATATTCAAGCATCAGATATAGATTGTTGCTTGAGGATTTATCTCCTTTGAATAATACCATAGTTGTGGGATAAAACCTGCAGCAAACATCATTAAATAAGCTTGTGTGTATGGTATGCTTGAAGTTCTTACCTGTCAAATGTTAATCTATTTGATTTAATTTTTTTGCTGGTATCTATGGTTACCTGAGTTAATGGGATATAGAGCACTTATGGATGAATTACTTCATCTCCTATTTTTAGACAGAAGAATTTAAATGAGCATATCTATCAGATATGCTACAAGCAGCTGTTGGTATTTCAAATGGTTACTTCAGTAATGCATTTAAAATCTGGGGAATGTTCTGTAGAATAATTTTTGTTTTTCTGAGTATCAGAACTAGGCTTATCCCCATGGGAACCCATGCGTAAACTTAATTTCTGTAGGTGTATGTTTAACATCTTTAGCAGATGTTTGACACATGGTTGAACTGTGTAAAAAGGAACATGGTTGATCTGTCCCCACTGCATTTTGAGGAATGCCCCGAGGCCACCTTTGTGGGCAGATTCACTGTCCATCCAGACAGGAGACGTTCAAACACAACCCTGGCTGTGGTTGTTGGCTTTCTTCAAAACCTGGGGCACTCCCCGTGCCAGGGGACACCCTTGCGCAGCAGGAGGGTGCTGCATGGTCTTAACATTCATTAGGCAGCCTCCTGTCCTGCCAGGCTCCAGGGCTGGCCAGCTGTAGGGTGCTGGCTGTCTCCCTGGCACCGAAACTCATCGTCCCGTCAGGATTTGGGATTGTGCTCCTCTCCTGGGTATGTCAGAAACTCTTAAGAGGAGTGCTGTAATAGGCCATTGCTTGTTCAGTCAGGTTGAATTGTGTATGCAAAGATATTCCCAGGGTTTCTGCTTTTACTTTTGTAAATAAAGGAATGTTAATTTTATTTTGTTCATCATGTTGTGATGAGCAGCAATGTTGACCAGTTGTGTTCTGGAAATTTTTTCAATTGTGTTTTGTCAGACTTTTACTAGAATCTTTTGTACACATTAAAATTTTTTTTTTTCACTCAGGGGTAAGTGCTTTTTTTTGTTGTTGTTGTTGTAGTAATGCCATAACAAAGAAACTGGATACTATGAAAATGCCACTGGATCTAGTCTAGATGATAAAAATCAATTGAACTATGTCCCCAAACAGAAGGGGAAACCTTGGCTGTAACAGTGCTGCTGCGTAATCTGAGAGCCTTTCTACCATTAGCTGAAGAAATTTGACGGACTTGTGATATAATTCTCATCTATATTTTTAAGTGTTTCTATGTAGCTCTCCCTAATTAAGGCAAAACTGAAATGTCTATTTTTAAATGACAAATAGGATTTTTTTTTATATTAGAGCAAAATGTTTTTTCATGCTGGAAATTTGTTCTAGCAGAACTGTATGGGTAACTGCTACAAATGCTTCTTTAAACGTGGACTAGATAAGTTTCTTTTTAAATTTCCTGTCACTGTAGTGTTAGCCGTGAATGTTGTGATTCACTAAGATGAACATAAAATGGATACAAGTTTAGAATACATTGCATAAACAATGGCCCACAGAAGTACGGTAGGAGACCTAAATAGCAGTGGCAACAGTGTGGTTGTCCAGCTGAAGAGTACAGAGAAAAGGAGCTGCTTGCTCTTATTTTACATTATTCACTAAACTACTGTGGAGAAGAACAAGCAATGCGAGATGAGCTGGTGAAGGGGAGGGGAAACAGAATGTACATTCTATAACTCAGAACTAAGCTGCAACAGTTGTGGTCCATTCCCTTATTTTTTGTATTTTATGCCATTTTAGTAGTTTTATGAGAAAATACTTTTATAAGCAGTTCTTGACATTAGTTCCTTTTTTTTTTTTTTTTTTTTTTTAAATTGGAAATTAATCTGGATTAGATAAAAAGCCAAATGATACCTCCCTTGCACTGCCATTGGCTGTAAGGTGATACCAGTGTGGAGCTGAAGCAATAACTCATTACCACAGTTTGTCGTTCCTAGGAAACCAGAATTCGAGCTGTGGATAAGGACTCCAAGAGAAGAACTAATAACTTCTCTGTTATCAACCTTGTGTCTGGAGAGGCTGTGACTCAACTTTTTGCTACTGACAGTAGGGACGAACTTCGTAAGTGGATGGAGGCTTTCTGGCAGCACTTCTATGATCTGAGTAAGTAAGCAGGCAGTGCTGGCGGCGTGCCCTCCAAGTGGGGTGTTATGTAACATCAAAGGGATCTTTGAACAATTTGAATTGGAATTGCCTCATAAGCCTTTGTTTGCAACGATGAGAAGAAAAATGTTCTTTGGGATAATACTGGGTGGTGGTCTAAGCCGTTGGAAGGCAAATATTTGACTAAACCAAAGTCCACGTGTTCAGTCTGGGTTTTTGCAGGAAACCAGAAGCAGAGTGTGCCCATCAATCTCAAAAGAACTTGGTCTCTTAGCAGCGTTCTAGATAATTTTTTTTTTTTTTTTTAAGGACTGCTAAATTCTCACAATCCCTTCCACTACTGTGGCAGGAAGAATCCACCTCTGCCTGGGCGTCCTACCAGTGGTGTGTTGGTTTTGTGAGATTCTGCAAGTATAAAACCTTTGGGCATGGAAGCCTCAGTGGGAAGTGGTGAGGACACTGGGTTCATTTGTGGCCTTGGCTAGGATGCAGATTTGGCCAGCCCTTGCAAGCAGGCACATGTATATGGGATTTCCTTGCTCAGCAGTATTATGGATGAATTAAATTGCAATCTGTTGCAATAGGGTTTACTTGATTCTCTTGGTAACTCTAAGGTTTTGGTACCCTTTTTCTTATGGGAGTATGCTCACCTAGCCACACTGCAATCCGGTCATGCAAATACATGCTGCTTACTGGAACCTGGTAAAAGCTGTACCTGGGGTTTTGTAACAGATGATGTAAATGAGATGATAAATTCATACCCTGATCCTTTGGGTAACCTCTGGAGCAACACTGTTCTTACATGAGAGAAGAAACTCATTTATCGGTGTAAAACAGTGAAATGGTATTGAAGTAGTATACTGTGTTGCTTGTTTAACACCAAATATTTATTATAAGAATTATATAGATTAATTTGCCTTTTTCCTCTGCTTTAGTAGTTTGACTCACAGGTTCATTAAGAGTAGAGAACAACTGTCAGTTATTATGCTGTCATTGACAAGGTATAGTTGGTTCCTGATAGTAATTTTTATCAGGTCAGAAACAGAACCAGGTCGATTAATGAAATAACAGTCTTTAGTCAGAGGCTACACCAAAAAAATCAGTGAATTAAGGTTGTGGAAACTCAGTATTGTAGTTTGTATTTCTAGTCCTTTCTAGCTCTGATTTACAATGAGAAATGGCTCTATCAATTAAAGAAACACACCAAGCAAAAACTAGGGCATCCTCTTTAAATTAGCTGTAGAGTGGGGTAAAAGAACTACTTCTTATTCATTATAGATAGAATACCCATGGATTTTCTGAAACATTTTCCTTAGGTTCAGAAAAAATGGGTCACTTGGCATTTAAATGCCTTTTTTTCTTCCCTGGTTCTAAAATTCTCTTAAAATTAATGTGCTCAGAAAACTTGGAATGATTGGTATGAACAAAGTAATTTTACTGTGTCTTGTTTTCCTTAAGGTCAAAATCTATAAATAGAAAAAGAGGTTTCCTTGTCTGCTAACGGATAAAAGGCAAGTTATCCTCTATTAAAGACAGAACGTTCCTTTACTATAACATTGTAACATAGTTGTATAACAATCAGCTTGCAGTATATTGGAGGTTGTCCCTGATAACTTCATGAAGCTTCCTTAAATTATTTTTAGGTTTGGTTTTTTTTTTTTTCTGATGAATTCAAACTGTATTTGGGGATTTGAAGGCAAATTATGATATTTAACCTTCATAGTATAACAATACTGCTGGGATGCTTAAATTAAAAGTAGTAGCTTATGATGTTTGTGCTAAGAGAATGAGTACAGAGTTGAAAATACAAATGCATCCTGAGCATGTCTCTAAACAAAAGTAAATGCTTACTGTTTAACATTGCTTTGGAGATAGTTTCCTAACACAGCCTAATAACTTCAGTTTTTTTCAAGCTCAAGTGTTTAAGTTCCAGTCATTGTTCTCTTTTCTCTCTCAGGCCAGTGGAAACATTGTTGTGAAGAACTTATGAAAATTGAGATTATGTCACCACGGAAACCACCTTTGTTCTTGACAAAAGAAGCGACCTCCGTCTACCATGATATGAGTAAGTGGGATTTGTCTTTTCAAGTTGCAGGGTAACAGAAACAACATTGTCTGTATTCAGATGGCTTCTGGTGTTGATGTTGTAACACTGAGTTTTTCAAGGACAATTCAGACAATGAAAGAGCAACATAATTGCATACCAAGGAGTTCATATTAAATCTGAATTTATAATAGCACAAATAATGAATACATTTTTATACCTTGAGCCAAAAAATCTGCAATCTGAACTGTAACTAGGGAGCCCTGAACGCATTCAAAAAAAGCTGTCACTAGAAATAAACAGTCATCATAAGGGTAGTATATAGCTCAGGAAATGTAAAGGTAAAATACTCCAGTCTGCAAACCAATAATATCTTTAACGAGTCACATGAAATTAATTTGCTGTTCTTAAAGCTATTTAAAGACTTACCTAACATAACTTACCAAATTGTTTGGTCTTTGGTAATGATGTTGAAAAATATGCTTGGAAAATCTAGCTAGCATGTGTTTGAGACTTGTATTTTTACAGAGCAAAATGGTATGCAGCAGGATTATTTTAATAGTTTCATTACAGAAATAATATTTACAGACTAGAAAAAGTAGGTCACTTTGTTTTAATGGGTCCGATGCAGTATTGGCCGAGACACACTGTACAACTATAAATGCCTGACTGCTTGCTGCTTGAGGTTGGAACTGTGAAGATGCTCAAAATGCCGTGTGGGTCATTGAGTTACTGTGCATCAGAGCACTGAACAGTCAGGAGAGTCCTATCTAAGCTATGAATGCAGAGCAGAAAGGCAGTAAATCAACTATATAGAAGTTTTACAAAGGTAACACGGTAGCATAATTCTACTGATACTCAAGTACATCAGTGAGGAGCAGAACACAAACTCTGTTTCATTCGTAATACACCAGGGTTTTTTTCCTGCTTATTTATAGTATTCATAGGTAAAATCCTGTGTTTAAAAAAGTGTTGAAAATCATTAACGTGTGGCCTGCAATAGAAAAGATATTGCTGCAGTTCAAGGCTAGTAGTGCTGCAGTATACATAGAAAACTCAATGTGAGGGATAAGAAATGGGGCAAGACAGTGTTAAAGCACATAAAGAAAAATGATGTATGTAAAGATGTCCCATTTTCTGCAGGCTGGAAGCACAAGAATATTTAGTCATAGACATTTTCATGGGCCTTCTGTGAAATGAAATTTTCAAAGCACTATACAACAAAATATGTTTAATATCTAATACATATAGGTTTCGTAGTAGTACATTATTTTTTCTACTTTTACATGGAAAGGAATATTAATGCCATCTGTCACGAAAACAGTTCCCTCCTGTCACCTCAGCTCTCGCTTTGAAAGCATATGTAATCTTTTCCATTTCATCCATTAATACTGTTAATAGTAGTCCAGGCTTCATGAGACAGTTTTGTATTCTGAATAGTAGTAACGTAATAGGTAGCAGTAAAATCATTGGTAGCATTTTAATCTGAGTTAATTGCCATCCCTTAAAATTACAGGCGTTGATTCTCCAGTGAAACATGAGGGCTTAGCTGATATCATACAAAGAAAAATCGAAGAGAGTGATGGCGAGTTCCTGCCTGGCCAGCAAAAAGAGTCTGCATCTTCCCTGTGGGCTTCACTATTTGATGGGTCTCATGAGATGGTTGTTCAGAAAAACATGCATCTGGGCCCAAAGAGAGATATTACAAGTCCTAATGACAGCAGAGGAAAGAAAAGAAGAGCTCCACCTCCACCATCCGATAAGTCACCCTACAGTGCAAAAGCACAGGTGAACACAGAGCAATTGGGCAAGGAAAACTGGGAGAAGTCTGACCACACATCTGCTAGTAGTTCTTCCTTTGATTCAGTGTTATCTACAAAAATGCAGCAGTTGCAGACACCCATTGCTGCTCCTTGCAAAATTGGTCCTTGTAGAAAAAGCAGTTCAGCTGGCCATGGGAATCCCATTTCATTGGTTAACAAGACCGAGTCTGAAACCAAACTGGTACCAACCCCTAGACAGAAATGCATCACAGAAATGCTAGACCCTAGATCATGGTTGCAGCTATAGACATTGTAATTAACTTGGAGTCGGCCCTGCCATTTTAAGTTTTTCAGCCTTCTACTATAACTCTTGAGTAAAAATAGATTTTAGTATATAGCTTATAAGTATTGAGGCTAAAGTTTTGGGTTTTTTTGGTTTGGTTTTTTTTTCCTTTAGCCAGGGCATTACTACTAGCTGCGGTCTCAGCTGTGTACTCACTATCGCTAACATCTAAATAATTGTACTAGTAACAGAGAGAGTTATCTCTATCTGAAATAACGGTGCTACTTCTGAAAAGAGTGGTTCAGTACTTTCCCCTTGGAAAACCGGCAGTGTTAAGGGTAACTCAGTGTCCCTGCGGTAGGGATGTTACCGTTGCCTTCTACCAGTCCCTCAGCTTAGCCCATCTGCAGCTCCTCAGACTACTTCAAGTGGGATTTTCACACGCGTTCAGCGCAGATCTTGCGAAGCTGATTTTCTTGGGCTCCAGGCTTGGCTTCACCTAAAATATTCTTATTTCTCCCTCGCTGTTTGGGAACCACTGCTTATAAGATAATGTACTATGAAAAGTTACTGTGCTCTTCTGAACAGCTCTGTAACTCCGTATGAATTTCCGAAGCAGTATTATCAATTTAGTGTGGGATCTCCTAAGTTCTTACTGGTGCATGTGCTGTCTGAATGGACCAGGATTATCTGTGTATGAGCAAGAATGTGATCCATCACTGCTGCTTATTTTGGACTAACACGAACATTTAAAAGCAGTACTGCGTATGAACACCTATTCAGGTTTTCATTTTTATGGTTGTTTTTTTCTGATGAGTGGGGCTCTGTAGCATAGCTTCTCCGTGGTGGAGCTTCTCAGCTGTTCCTGGTAGGTAGCTGTGTTTGTAAATGTGGCAGTGTTACTGGTAAACAGATAGGGATTTTTTTCACCACTCATTCCTTCTGAAATAGTAGAGAATAAGTACTTCAGGTGAAAATATTGAACTTTGATATTCTTCCATCAGACTGTTCACCATTTTTGTAAGAAGCACGGGTTGTTAGGGTTCCTGTGGCACCTGCAAAACATTTATTGCATACGGAAAAGATGCTGTTCTCCTGGATCCACAGCTTGAATATGAGCAAAGGTCTGCTTGCAGATCTCCCTCTAGAGCCTTGGTATTCAGACCTGTGTTGAGAGAGTCGTATCAGCAACTGTATACATACAGTTCATTGATTTTTCGTGGTTTGTTTTGGTTTTTTGGGTTTTTTTTGGGTTTTTTTTTGTTTGTTTTGTTTTGTTTTGTTTTTTTTTCTAAAGTGTGGATGGCTTTGGGAGCTTTACCGTTTCTCCAGAAGATACTGTGAGCGTGGCTGGTTTGTTTGTTTTATCTGTTTTTTGTCTTCCGCTAAGCTCTCGGCTGCACAGCTGTAAAGGTATCTGCTGAATTCCCTCAGTAGTTCATTGGCTGTTTGGGATGGGGCTTGAGAGGCAGGTTTCATTTACAAATCCTTTCGCAGGATTAGAGCCCTTCGCTTCTAGAATGTCCTTGTTCATTCTTCATTTAATCACATTCCATTTTCCCTCTGAAACAACCATAATCGTTCTTACAATAAATCATGCTGTTACTTAAGTGGATGGTTTGTGAATGGTTTATAAATAGGAACAGAAAAACTGAAGAATAACTACATGATTATGTAAATCAGACACAGTTGACTAAGTGGACTGTGCAACTCTGAACAAGAAATAGGAAAGATAAACAGGGGAAAAAAAAGCATATTTTCCAAAATGCAGCTGCAGTTTATTTAGCTTTAAATCTAGCCTTAAATGTTACTGTGCTCTGGAAAGAAAGAATACCTTTTTCTTGGTGAACCCCTTCCATTTCGTTGTTATTTATAAGATTTATTTTGAAATATATATAAGGCAAGATGGCACCATAATGAGGATTTATTTTTAAATTCAACAGGCCGTTGAATTTCAACGAGCAGTTTCTCTATTAAATTCAGTGGCTTTGTTTTGAACGGAACATACATATTTTAGGAAGGCATTTAATATTAATTTAAAGTCTTCAAGTGATGCGAATTCACTCATACCTCCTGTTGCAATAGTTAATTATGCCAGGTACATGTTTTCACTTGATTTTCTATTTGCATTTCTAGCTCCACCTTAAGTTATTTTGGTCTTTTTATGCATTTGATTGCTTATATTGATCTCTGTAGTATCAGCTTTTCTAATTGCTTGTGTGTAGTTATAAATCATGATTATGTCCCTTTTAACCTTTTCTCTGATGAGATGTACTGAATTCCTTAACTTTCTTATGGCAATGAACGTTATCCAAGACTAACTAATCTTCATGTTCTTCTCTGTGCTTCTCATGTATTGAAATATTTTTAAGTGTGACATCTGAATTAGATGCCACATGTCAATAGTGATCCATCAGGTCTCTATAGAGACATAATGTGATCCTCTTACTCTGATTAATACTTCCCTCCCCTCTTTCCTCAAAAATCGTATTATCCTTTTTTTGTGGAAGCGTTGCCTTGGATGCTGACTTTGATGGCTCAAGTCCTCTTCAGAGTCTTTTTCAAGAATGCGGTACATCATCCTCTTATTATCCTACCTTATTTTTTCTTAGAAATACACACTGTATTTTACCAGCATTAAAATACTGCTCGTGAAGGGATCCAGATTGCTCTGTGTAAGTGACCTGTCCTCATTCTTTACTACTCCAGCAGTCTGCATGTCCTTTGCAAATTTATTGCAAGTGATTTTTACAGTTTCTTCCAGATCATTGATTTTTAAAATTGAATGCAAGGCAAGGTTTGTAGAGAGAGGTGATAAGTTTTTATTACATCAGTGACATGGGTAGGGGGTGGGGAAAAGCAAACAGACAGGCCATTGAGTTTGTGTCCCTTTTTTCCCAGAGCCTTTAAAAAGATTGAATAAGATGGAAAACAGCTATACTTCTTGCTGTTTCCCTCTTAATAATACTGCATTTTGAAATTAGTTTTCTGTCTTCAACATAACATTCTATATAGATTTGATCTAGTACTGATATTTTAAAGAAAATGACATGTTCATCTGGTTTTCAGTAGGTGACTTAGAGTTCTTACAGGTAACACCTCGGTGCAGGTGTCTTTGCAAGCTGAGCTTACGATATCAAAGAGTAAAATGCAACCTGTTGTTCAAGACCTATTCTCTGTTTTGATTGACATTTTATATCTATCCTTAGACTCCTATGAGCCAGTTCACTTTATTGCCCTGATCGCCACTAAGCAAACTAGGCCATTAATTACCCTGATCATCCTGCTTCAGAACAACAGTGTTGTTCTTATGGTCCTGTGAAATATCATGGCGGTGTTGAGACTTGTTTAACTAATTGCACGTTTAGGCTCCTACAGCTGGAAAGACTTCTGCTACCAAATGTAGTTTGCTGTTACTTTAAACAACCACTATATATTATGAAGCATCAGTTGACTTCAAGTTTTAGTATTTCTTGTTACTGACTTAGTATTTTTTTTATTTCCCCTTCTGTATTGCCATTTATTATTGCCTTTACATCTTCTATTATGCAAGTTGGTTTAACTGGTAAAAACTGCAGGCTACCAGCAAACACTGATCTTAGCTATACAGTAAAGTCAGTTGTAGGAAATACCTTTGTACTCAGCTTTTGTCTATGCAAGAGAACATAAATATTAGGAATGAAAACAGAGCACAATTTTAGGAGTATAATTAGAAGATATATCTGTGAGGAAAATTGACATTTTTTGGCTTTTCCATATAGTGACAAATTGCAATACTTTATGACTTTATTACTTCTCATTGCATAGGCTTGTTTAGAAATTAGAACTCTTCCTTTGTTTCTTTTCCTCAAGTTTTCCTGACTCTAATGAGGATGAATATTCATAGCAGGAATTAAGACCAATAAATTGCTTGTACCCAAGCACTCTAACAGGGGGAAGCCAGCTACATCACGTACAGTGACGTTTTAGACTTTGCACTGATTCACTTCCCAGGCTGTGCGGTTTTAAGGACGTGGCCCAAGGCAGTCGCTGAGGCCCGTCTGTTGGTAGCGTGTGGGACTGGGGAGCTGTTAGCTTTCATCCTTCCAAGTGGAGGGGGGAGGGAGTCTAGAGGCAGAGGGGTAGAAGGCAGCCTGTTCCTTACAGACCATGGTGGAAACCATTTAACTGCTGCTTCTGGGCACTAAAAGAGAATGTACCCATTAAGCCATCTTATCAGTTGCATTCAATCACGAGGGTGCTTTAATTGCATGACTCAAAATATCAGTGATCAAAACCCAAAAGTCATTTGATTAGCATCTATAAATAATGCTGAAATAAGAAATATTTCACGAAGGCACAGGTCACATTAGCCAGCCTCCGGCTGGGACGAAGCTTGGAAGACAGCAGGAGGCCTGTGGCTTCTCCCAGCCCTTGCATTCCATTGCCCCATGTTCACATTTGTGCAGGAAAGTCAGCGTGCTGCTGCCTGGCGGTGGAGCCCACGGAAAAACGGTAGGTGTTCAGAGACACTGCACCCGGAACGAACGGCTCTAACTACCCGGTGTAGCCCCGTGAAGACATTGGTGGCACCTGCTACTGCTGAACTACACATGTGATTAGGTACTTCTCTGAGGAATATGTCAGGCCCGCTCTGAAAATTTCATTGAATCTGCTTGTTTGCTGCTGGAATGAATGAATTGCTGCTTAAAAGCAGAATTAAGTAGTGTGATTGCCACCTTGAAGTCGGGCAGAGGCAACTGTCAACCTGAACTCTTCTTTTCTGAAGTACAACTTGAAAGCAAGTTCAAACTTTTTGAATATAAATTTCACAGAACACGAACAGCTTTTGAAATACTGACTGAACAAAGACTTAATTTAGGTAACTTTTTACATTATATTTAATGTCTTCAGCTGTTCACTTGGTCTTGGAATGGTAGATGGTACCTTTTGCAATTTTAAAGACATTAGCTTAAAATGTTTACATTTTTACTAGTATTGTGATTTTGTGTTTTTTCTGTGGTAATTATATTAATACTTATTTTATGGTGATTTGTACCTATTTGGAAATACTGTCCTAGTATTGCGAGTTGATTTGTAATTAGTGTAGATTGCCTTAATAGAAAAGTGTAGATTTGGACACTAATGTATTGTGAAATGTTAGAACAGAAGTCTTCTTTTTTTGCTGCTAACATATAGTCTTTCTGTTAAAATATGCAAGTGAAATTAAAAACATTTGTAGAGTAAAAGGGTTTTGGTGTAATTTTCTTCAGTCTAGAACTAATTATCTTTAGTCCAGTTTATAAACCATGGGTGATGGCTGCTGTCAAATGAGAGAACTTATGGGTAGCTGCTTTTCTACTGGGCCTGCCTCTAGGCTCGTTCTGACAGTAGCAAACACTATCGGCCTCAGTTTTCTGAACTGGAGGAAGGGAGAAAAGAACATGTGGCAGGTAGCGTTGATTGCCCAGCCAGTTGCCCAATATATCCAATGGATCTCTGTGTGAATATGTGAAGTTAGAAATGTTATCTGAGATGCACCTTGTTTCCACAAATGTGCCTAAACGTTTTGGTTTAGGTGCTCTCTTACTTCTCTCATAGTCTTGCAAGAAAACGTGTCATGAAGCAGATTTACATCATTCCGTCTGCTTTGTAAGGTGACTTCATAAATGAGCCACTGACACTACTAGTACCATCCATTAATTTATTTCTTTCGTAGGCAGTCTTGTGCTGAAGGGGAGCTCCTGTTCGCCTCACCAGTTAGAGCTCGGTGTAGCGCTGCTGATTTAAAGCTAACTGTGCCACTCGAGTAAAGTGTGCTTTTGGCCCAATTATCATAAAAGAACTGTAATAAAAGTAGAGGGAATTGTTAGACGTTTTACTTTTAGAATATCTGACTGATTTAAGAGTCCATGAAAAAAAACCAAAGTGTGATTGATAATTGCAAGGCAAGCCAATGCAGCTGAGCGATTTAATGAAAATCATGCTGCAGCTAAAGTTGCTGCAGTTTGCTTTAAGGGATCATAGTAAAGTAAGACATGATGATCTCTTCATATAACCATTAGCAAATGGTTATACTGTAATCTTTCCATATATGTATTGCATATTCACAGAAAAATCTGTTTGTGAGACATCAAAATAAATTGTTTTTCATGGGGGAAAAACAATCTTTCAAGATTTTTATATTAAGATCGCTTTCTAAATGTTCTTTACGTACCTCCCCAAAGGGAGAAAAATTGTAGTGAAGCGTCTTTGATTCTGTTAAGGCTTTTCTTCACATTTCTATGAACTTCTTCCAAAACAGTTACAAAATAATATAATTTATAAGATACATCCTCTCACCTGAGGGTTTTTGTCAGATGTTGTCCAGTGTCACCTGTGTCAGAAGGCAATACAGGAATACCTGCAGAAGGAAGTTGTGGAGTTGTGTTTCACACACAGACAGCTTCTTCCTAGCCCTTAGTAATTACAGGCTCTTTTATACGCAGACGTGGAAAGCCTTTTATCCTGTCCAAGCTTCACTGCATGTCTGTCTGTGTCTGGACATGAATTCATAGTGGCAGTTAAAAGTAAAAACTTGTAGTTTTTAATTTACTTTCACTGTTGCCTTGTAGAACTTGCAGCTTGATGATATGCTACAAGGGTTTTCTTTCCAAACTTTGAAATTTCTGTGTTTTCTTTTGCTAAGAGGGAAAGAGTCAGTAATCGTCCATCACCTCCCTTTTTTTGTCACTGGCTATATAGGTGCTACCAAAATACAAATATCTTTGCTTAAGTTTTTTCACCCTGAAGGCAAACGGTCCCAGTCTTTTCCATCTTTCTTGGAATTATATTTTCCATTTTCTAATTAGTGTCTGTTTCAAAATCCCACGTGTATTTTGATGATACCTTTCTTGAGCTGGGTGCCCAGAGCTGAACACACACTTCTAGCTCAGGGGTACTCATGATTTACAAGAACATAATACGTTCATTAGTATTGTCTCCACTTTAGCTGCTCATTCTGCATTAGCGAAAAACAAACAAAAATGTTTCCGTCGCTCTATGGCCAGAATGGTCCGTGCTTAAGTAAAGATGCACCTGAGGAAAGAAAAGAAGATCCTGGCGCTGTTGTGGTGAGCTTAACATCTGACTTACAGATTTCTCAATAGCAGGAAAAATGTTACGGATGCGTAGCTGGCACAAGTAAGCTGCTTCTTCCGCACAACATTTGATTTTCAGATGGCAGCAGCTGCTTTACTTTCTTTGTTTTTGAGCGATCGTTACTCTTCAGTCCCTCACGTCTGTACGCAAGGGTTGAGAGGTTTTAAAATAAACAGAGCAATTTCAGTGACCACCTCACGACATGGATGTATTGGCCGGAGTCACAATTGTTGAAGGACTCGGCTGCCAGATTCTCAGCCCACGTATTTGGCTTGTATGAAAATTGAGGACCTGTGGCAACTCTGCCTTTCCTTCTCCTGAATCCAGACTTAGTGACTGAACGCAGAGGACAAGGCTGCTCTTCTCACCAACGCAGCTTTATCTCATGGCATGGGCCATTTGAAATGACGTGGGGCAGACTAGCTCTTCAAATATGGAAGAAACATTGCTCAAAGTTAGGAGAGCCTCACTTCAATTTTATTAAGTAAAAGGAAAGCTTTTTATTCAGGATAAATCCTAATAATCGTATTCCACACACAGCTCCAGGTCAAATTGGATTTACTATACTATGCCTTTAATATGTCAGAATTTTTTATTATTTTAATAAGAGTTCATTTGTGTGTCTAATAATACATCACATTTTATTCATGACCTCCTTAGAAAGTTTCTTAAATATTTGCTTGATCATTATCCTTCAGTGAAGAATGGTCTGCTGTCTTGGGAGTAACTCGGGTTTATTCCTGCTCATGCAATAGCCAGTTAAGCCTAGAGACTGATGCACACTTTTCCATTTATCCATTTAAAATAATTGTACAATTCCTTGGCAAGTAAAGTTAGTGATTTCCAAGCATCAGTGCGTAACCTGCTATTTACATTTTTCATAAGGATAAACCAGAACATATCAGTCTTCTGCTACTCTACAGCTTGCTAGATTGATTAATACAAACCTCAGCAACAAATTGTTTATTTGCCTTTTTCTACATGTTTCCGTCAGCAGGGCTAATTCTGTCAACCATACCTGAAAAAAAAAAAAAAAAAAGAGGAAAAGATAGAGCCAATTATTTAGTTAGGCTCCATCTGTCTCTTATTGAAGCATTAAAGAGAGCCAAGGGGTTACTGCAGAAACAATTACTTGAATCAGGGTACATCGTTACAAGTATACAAATTTAGCTTGGGCTCTCGCCTGTATTAAACAAGAGCTGATGCAAGGGTCGCAGCTGCTCAGCTCCTCACCTGTAAATAGGGACAGTTGTGACAGTAGTTTCCATCACGCTTTTTGAGGCATTAGTCCTTAGTGGTGCTGGATTTGGCAAAATGGTGCGTTTCATGACCGTGACCTAAATACCACCATCCTCACAGGCTCTTCTGAACAGAGGGCATGCAGGAATGGGAAAAGAATTCAAGTTCTCCCCGTTTCTAGAGAGATGATGCTAACAAGGGTGTTTTTAATGTGAGAACAGGGCAGTTTTGAAAAGCTGACTGTGTTAGGAGTTTCATGTGACCCGCAGAAGCTCAATTAGGATGTTTTCTGCAAAGCTGCCTGATGTTATCACTACCCTTCAGCTTACTGGGCAGCTTTTTCAGCTTTCTATGGTGACATAATATTCAGAGATGATATTGTTTAGTCCTCGTCCTTCACATTTGAAGCCCCTTATAACAGAGGGTTTTGAACCTTTGAGCGCTCCTTCCCTTTCAGTGTCACTGCAGGAATTAGTCTTACCTGGCAGGAACATTTTTCTTATTAGCTGGCTTGCAAAGCACGCAAGGTACAGCAGCTGAAAGACAGAAGTATGGCCTTGTGTTTGGCCAGTGCGTTGCAGGCTGTGACTTGTCCGTGGAGGATTCCGTGACTCTCCTTGTGCTGTTGAAGGAGCAGCAGTCACGCCGGTGAATGCCCCGCGGACAACGGAGCTGAAGAGAGTCAGAAACTCCTCTCCAATTGACGTCTTCAGTACCCGCATCAAGCTTCAGCAGTGATCCCACTATTTTCCACAATGCTCTGGTCCCAACGAGGCACCAACATGCACGCTCGCGACGCAGACGCTCCTGATGCCGCCCTGGACACCCGGCAGAGAGCGAAGGGTGCTGGTGCTGCTGCCTTTCCCCAGCGCCTGGCTCCGAGCATGGCTGCGCACCGAGACGCTTTTGCCCAGCCAGGTCCAGAGCCGAGGCGCCCACTTGCTTGCTCTGCTTTTTAGCCCATGCCAGTGCGATCACAGCAGCTCCCTTTGGGAGAAAGTCTTAAAGTGCTTTGTAATCATTAAGCCTCACAATACCCTCTGGGTTAATTATTTGTACGGCAGGAGAAGTCAGCCACAGAGGTTACGTGTATGAACTACCCACGTGTCAGCCTTTAGAGACCTCATCCTGCTCAGGTTTGTTTGCCCCTTTAGCCGCGTCCTGATCCTATAATCAAATTACATGTGTAAGTTCTGTTTTGGATAAACTAAAGCTTGAAAGAACAAACAAGCAAATGAGCTTTTCCACAGCTGCCGCCTCTGTTGCAGTCCGGTGTTTCAAGGTGCGTTCCTCATCGAGTGCTCCCTGGAGCAGGGCTGCAGCTTACCGAGCCAGAGTCGCTTCTGGCGCTCTCATTCATGCATTCTGTCGAACAACATTTTCTTTGATTTTTATCAAGATCTTCTCGACTGAGATCTTCAAAGCAATTAATTCAGTGCTCCATGATTGCAGCTGCTGAATAATTGTTTGTTAGAGTATTTTCTTTCCCAGGCAAGAGATGTAAAATAGTTGCTCCCCTCAATAAACAAGTTGTCAAATGTGATTAGTTAATGGACCTGTAATCATGCAATAGCATAAAGGTAAGGATTTGGTAAGTGCGATGTGAAAATGCATATTTAAATTAAAGCTATAAGGGAAGATTTTCCCATAGGAAATCTTGCTATCAATGCTGAAATAGGCTATTTACCATTCATAATGATTAACTGTAGATCATTAATTAAAGAAAACAAGAGATTAGTCATCAAGCATTTCAAATTAAAGATGCATTGATTGTTTGACTTACTTTTAGGTCTGGCTGGGAGATCAGGTTTGTGCCCGGGTCCCCATGCCTGAGCCAGCCTTCCCACGTAAACTGATACGCAGAAGTAAAAGCCTGTTAAAATGAAGGTCAAAAAATTTACTGGCCAATATTAAGCTCCAAGAGCCTGAAATGTGATGCTGTGTTCCTTGTCACCAGCCCTGTGACTCGCCATACTGCTCTTGGTCAGATGCGTGTTAAGAAGCAGAAAGGGAGCACTCGGCCTCGTCGGTTTGCGGGGGAGAGGGAACATCTCATTTTTTGGCAAGCGAATGCTAAATTCCAAGCTAAATGCAGTTACAGGGAATGTGTATTATAGCTCAAAAAGCTAATTAGCTTGTTTTCATCTCTAAATAATAAATCTACCTTTCTGCCAGCCCTTTAGAAGAAATCTCAGACAATCCTGCAGTGGCATCTGTGGAAAGCCGAAGCCCTGTGCAAAGAAATATTGCAAGGTTGGGTTTTTTTTCCCCCCCCTCACCTGGGAAACGTACATTCAATGGTGTCGTTTCCTGAAAGAGTTTTCCTTGCCAGAAAAAGAAAATACTTTTTGTTGTTGTTGTTAAAAGCAGTATCTATTATAGAAATTTAATTCTCCATTTGGGAATTACAAGCAGTAATACAATAATAATAGTTGGTTACCACACGCTAATTTCAAACTATTCCAGGGAGCTGCCTTCTACTTTCTGTGCAATCTCTTAGCATTAGCCTCCAATATAAAATGAAATTACTCTGAACTGTCTGCCAAATTTGGCTATTCTTTTAAAATCACGTAGCTGTTACTTACATTATGTAATAGCAACTGGGGTAATTTAATTATTGTCACGTATGAAAAATAAGACTTCAGCTTGCACCCTTCAAGTAATTAACCAACTAACTACTATTAAAAAGAAAATAATCAGGGCACATACTGCTGGGGGGGACGGACACGTCAAAGCCACTTCACCCATGATGTGCTGCGTGGTTGGAGGCTGTGGGGTCATTGCTGCTTATAGCCCAAACCTGCTCTTTTTTTGTTTGCTTTTTTGGAGGACGAGGGGAGGCAGAGCTTTCGTGAGCTCAGCGGTGAACCTCTCCTCTGATGTGTGCCAGGATGAGACCCCCTTCACGCTGCCAGTCCTCACGTCCCTGAGGCACACGTACCCTGACGGCAGGAATTTAGGAGTGGGCGGACGCTCTCCTGGCCCCGGGAGCTGCGGTGGGAGGGGGGTACCGCAGTCCTTGCCCCAGGGCCGGCCACAGTCTGTGGGCTCCCTCGCAGCCTCGCTCCCACCCTTGGGGGGTGCCCCGCCAGCACGAGGGATGATGGCACTGGGTTTCTGCAGGGCTCAAGTCTGATGCTCCTTCCTTGATGTTTTTCACAAGACGAGCATTTGACCGGGACTACAGGCTACCAGGTACGTGCTAGTAAATCAGGTTTGTAAGTACAACTGTTTGCTAAGAATATTTGTCTTTGCCGACCCCAGATCCTACTACTGAGGCAGCTGGCTTTAGAAAAAGTCACGGAACATTATTTGTATTGACATTTTGGCTATTCGGTCCAGTAGGTCACACTTCAGGGGCTCTTCTCCTCCAAGGCTATTTTATAATGACAGTTGAGACTCATGAATACGGTGTGTTCAGACACAACTCTGCAAGTTGCCTGTTTAAAGCAAAACCCGCTGTGCTTCAGTGTTGGCACTCTTACAGCTTTACCCCATGGTTTTGTGCCAGCATCCCTGCAGCCCCATCTCCTCTGTAGCTTACTTCATGGCCTGTCCCACTCATCCTCTCCCTCCTGGCTGGCTCCCAGCGTCACAACAGGATCCTCTGCGTCCCCCTTCCTCCCACCCCCACCTCTGCTTTTCCTGGTGTAGTATCTAAGGACAGTGGTTACCTAAGAGAGCGTTTCAAGGCACTGGACCTTATAAAAGTGAGCAGGTTAGCCAAAGGGTAGATCATACACATAAAAATATGGTTAATTGCAGGACTCCAGCAGCCAGAGCATGATGTAGATGTCCAACTGTCACGATGCTCGCCATGGCATCCCCCAAGCTGCTGAGACCGAGGTTAGGACCAGGTTACTCCTTTGGGTAGCTGCATTGCTGACAAAGAGCATCCAGGTATTCCTTGAAGGCTACATGCTGGATTGAGTGGCTGCATCCCTTCTTCGCCCACACGTTGCTCGAGAGCCATTCTTGTCCTCGTTAGTATGCAGCTGGTGCGGTTCACTGGCTCTGCCAAGCAGAGCTTTTTAATTCTCCCTCGCTGGAGAGAGGAAACTTCTGAACAAGAGAATGATTAATGGAGGGGAGCAAACAAAATTAAAAAAAGGAATAATAAAAACCCTCAGTGAAAGTTAAACGATCAAGATTTATGAGAATTCTATGAATTCTTCACACTCATTCAAAGCAAGAATGTGTAAGTTGCAGCACACCACACTCGGCACATCTATTAATGTGAATAGCCGTGTTTATGCTTTCATTTACACCGCCTTCATTCCCGGAGGCTCCAAGCGTGAGGCCTGTTCACACACGTAAGGAAAAAAAAACCAGAAAGCCAGGCCTGAGTAACTCAGGACCAGCTGGAAGGTTTTGGGCTGTGAAGGGTGGGTCCTGCCTGCAGCACAGCTTGGAGGAGCCACACAGGACAGCAGCTCCTGGCACAGGGACAGCCGGGGAGGGGAGGACATGTAGCAGGGCACTACAGTGAAATCTGGTTTGTTTTTCGTGAGTCCACGAAGCGTGGTATTTGGATAAATCCGAGTTTCCCTCGGAAGGCTAACAAGCTCACATTCAGCAGTGTTCACCATAGCCCTGGAGAGATTCGACAGGCGCTTTTTTTTTTTCGTTCCGTCCTCTTCACAGCTTTGATGGAAGTCAATGAAATGTTGCCAGTCAGGTTTCTCACCATGGCTGTGGACATGCAGTCTTCCCATGCTCCTACAGCAGTAAGCACAAGCCAAACTGCATTAAGGGTGACTCCAAGCTGCTTGAAATTAGAAATTATTGGAGCACGTATACTTCAGCAGGTCTTTTTTTCTGGAGAGAGTCCCGCAGAGGAGAAGTGCCCGGGTCAGCTGTGAGACATCTACAATGAATTGTCTTCATACAAAATACTGAGCTTGAATAATAACCCTCCGCTCTCCATGACAGTAGTAGTAGGAGTTTGAGCGTTTTTCTTCTAATAGCTCAACTTTGCTCTGCACCCCTTGTGCATCCCTTCACCACCAAATTTCCTCCATCACCATGGGTAGATAAGGGTGTGTTATGGGTTTGTGTGGCATGAGTTTTTTTTTTTTTTTT